>AWWV01010144.1:0-50839 GCA_001974805.1 Corchorus capsularis | reverse complement strand
AAAAAAAAAAAAAAAAAGCCTTGCCGCCCTATAGGGCGGCTAGCCGTGGCAGAGCCGTCCTAGTGGGGCGGCTAGCCGTGGCAAAGCCGTCCTAGTGGGGAGGCTCCGCTGTGGCAGAGCCGTCCTAGTGGGGAGGCTCCGCCGTGGCAGAGCCGTCCTAGTGGGGAGGCTCCGCCGTGGCAGAGCCGTCCTAGTGGGGAGACTCCGCGTGGCTAAGGGCAAAAGTGAAAAAGTGGCAAAGGTCAAAGGGCAAAAGTGTAAAAAATGGGACGGTGAATAGCAAAAATAGGGCGGTATTTAGCAACCCCGTGATAAATTGATGGAAACCAAAACAAAACAAGACAAGACAATAGCCGATATCAATTCTAGTTTCAGTTTCTAATAGATAGAGATGGATCTTCGTTTAAGCAAACCATAGGGTCGGGATTAATTAGTATTGGCATCAAGGTAAACAACATTATGGACCACATGCTACCTAGTTTTATAGATGTTTAAAAGTAACTCTAGTAACTCTATACAACTGAGCTAGTCAAGTCATCACTCATCAGTGGTCCTTGCTATCTTAGCCTATCACAGTAAGTTTCTTATTATAAAGAGGTAATCTAGATGTAAGTCAAGCTTCTGCTTTGCTGCCAACAGCTAATAACCAACAAATGAATGTTATTGGGTTTGTATGTTTATGAAAAGACAAAATCATATAAAGACAGGCTTGGACGCTTGGTAGTAGACAAAATATGAAAAAAATCTAGGCTGGATTCCCACCCTAATGTGCAAACTGTGAGTTATGGCTACTGAATTATGCTACAGCTATATGTCTATCACAATTCAAAATCTAAATGATGATGATAGAAGCTATTTAAAAGGTCCAACAAATCGAATTCCACAGAAGAAGATTGCTTCCAATGAAACATCTATCTTTTGATTAATTTCAAGCCTCAGCTATTGTTGGAATAAAAAAGACAGGTTCAATAGCTGAATACTGATAAAGAAAAACAGATATCAACAAGATTTCCGTACCAACTCACTCAGCAGTTGCGTTGGGGGAAAAGGGGTCAAAATAATCTTTAACTACTCATTTTATGCAAAAAAAGGCTGAGGAATTTGGCAGTCATTGTTATCTTTTGTGGTCTCTCTCCCACATATAGACTATATTAACTTAATGACTACCAAGTATGATGTATGCTCAACCAATCGTCTCGCAGCATGAAAATATTGAGATTTTAGCCAGAAACATGAAAATTAAAAACCAGACCACATCAATTTTAAAGCGCAGAAACACTATTCACTATAAATTAGAAGTTATCCATAAAAGTTTTGAACAAACTTGATCATTCGATGTTCTTAAGTAAATGCTCCACCATGATTATCTGCTGTGCTGCACTAAGAGATTCGGAGTTCATTATTGCATTAGCAACAACAATGATGGTTTCTGGAGAGGCAGCATTTACCTAGAATAAAGTACAATAAGGGAAATTAGTGTTAGTGTACAGAATTTTGGTTAAACATTACTAGCTTCTTTTGTTCATAAAAATGAAATGAGCTAGTGAAAAGATGACTTAACCAAGATTTCAGTAGGCCCAAAAGGAACAATACATATTTTAAACAGAAGGAAAGATACAACTCAACCAACTGTAAGCAATTAATGCATGAAAAATATACCCAAGCCCGGCCATTTAAGCCAACAGCTATTTCAAAGGAGATTTTCTTGCCGAGAGCCTCAAGAACTGGACAAGTCGGTGAACTTAACAGCCTTCAAATATAAAAGGAAAAGAATGGCAAAGTTAATTAGTCCACCCAAACGAAAAAGCTATCTAGATGCCTGTAAGAGAGAAGTATAGAAAGTCAAGTATCTCAAATATATAAAAAGCGCCTTACTTTCTTGATAGGCCAGTTGATGTTTCAAACATGTATCCATCTTTGAGGGGGCCAAATTCGGCTGCTTTTCCACTGGCTACATGATAAAAATTTCAAAGGTAATGTCCCCAATAACCAAGATAGTTGCAAGGAAAACAGGCATCTTTTATCACAAATATAAAGCATGTCATTGACTAACCATCAGTACAGGACAGTTCAGGATTCATGCCAAAATTTGCCTTCACAACCCGAAGATAGAGAAGAGTACCAACCTGTAACAAGAAGCATTATACATAGGAAGCAGGGAACAAGATGCCACATTACCGATAAAACACATAAAATTTCAGAAAGCAACCCACTTTCTAATTTGAAACTTAAAAATTTGAGAGAATAATCCTTCATGCATGAGATTGAATTATGAAATGAAGCCATTATTTTCAATCCACGAGCTACTTAAGCATAGGGACATCCAGATGCAATAAAAAGGCTTTGCAATCACTTAAGACACCTATGACCTGAATATGTTCGCACCTCAAACTTTGGTATATTCCTCCTGGTACCCCCTTCAAATGCAAGCACGGGCAAAAAGGCCAATGCTGGTCCTTTGATGTCAATAAGCAAATTCTGAGCAATGATAAGACAGAAAATAAGGAATAAGAAATGGTAATTTGAATATCAGAAAGCATGTTTAGTTTGGAAATTATGAATTACATGGAAAACAGATCAGCATCTAAGCAAACTATAACATAGGGATCGTTACAACTGGAAAGAACATGATAGATCAACCAAATTGAAACTAGATGCAACATATTATTACTTTCAGATCAATAAATGTTATGCCCATGTTTGGTTACTTTCAAGTTGAAGAGTGAGAACAGAAATGTCAACTAATTGTCTCACCTAATTTCATTCTTTCTCCTTTAATTGCAAAATCAAACAAGGCTTGCTATCTAAGGTGACTTTGACAGTAAAAAAACTTTGAAAGCATGGCACCATGCTATAGCAGCAGTACCAATGGTTAAATTTTCTCATCATCGTAAAAGAAATAGATTCATCTATCTATTGAGGTGGGTAATTCAAGCATGGTTGGATGAAACCATAAAGTGACTGCTAACAAAATATGATACTGAAAACAAACCTTGCACTAAGTCACAGAACTTAAGCAAAAACAGAAGATCGTTAGCAATAAGTCATAATTACTATATGGAAATCTTCATAAGAACATGCCAATGAATCAATTTAATTTTGCGGCTTCAATAGGCCATGAAAATTACGAAAAGGGTAGCAGTATTAAGTTCACATGAGTGAAGGTAATTACTATAGCCAGTTGAGAGATACATAGACAGATTTTTTGGCAGTAATACAACTTCAACCAACAGCATTTGCAAGTGAGAGTTAAATACATCTTTCTTGTTATTTATCTATTTATTAATTTATATATATCTAAATGTACGCCGCCTCGCTGTTGCCTATTTTAACATACCAAATGCTGCTGTCTACAGCTAAAAACCTCATCATGTTACAGCTAAATGTAATTACTATAGCCAGTTGAGAGATACATAGACAGATTTTTTGGCAGTAATACAACTTCAACCAACAGCATTTGGAAGTGAGAGTTAAATACATCTTTCTTGTTATTTCTCTATTTATATATATCTAAATGTATACCGCCTCGCTGTTGCTTATTTTAACATACCAAATGCTGCTGTCTACAACTAAAAACCTCATCATGTTACCTACTTCAATGACCTCCTATCATGGTTTTCTCATGTAAACAACAGGTTGTTCATGGTGCAAGATAAACCAAATATCAGCCTGTTGCCATCTTCGCTGCTTCAAATGTATCATTCTTATGAAGTAGAGGCAATAAAGAAGGACAGGAAGGAAAGGGCCAAAAATCAATTATGCAGTAGAAACCAAATTTGACCAAGTTTGCTAGAAAAGTACAAGAGCACTATCTTGTGTGGAGAGTTACTTCTTTTCTAACAAATATTGAAGGGTACTCAATTCTACCAAAAAAGGGGGTAAAAGTTATACTTCTTCATTTTATAAAATCGGCCTTAAAAAGTTCATTTTGAATTTGTGGATTTCCAATAAAATCTCTGAGAATAAGCTCCTAAATTTCCTGTTAGTGTCTATAAATTGTACATCAATACTTGTCTATGATCATGTCATACAATCTTCTTCTGCTTTCAGGCATCCATTGAAGAGAATAGACAGCCAAATTGCATTAAGGCACTGTTAAGAGTTCCTTTTGTTCCTTATTAACCTGTCACTCTTCATCTTCAGCTTGTTCATTGAGACAAGCACAAGAGAAGTAAGAAACTATGAACTTTCAATTTCCTTTCGTAAATTCATTTCACCCTCTTAAATTCTCCATAAGCAAAGAACCAAACAATCTTCAATCTCTTAAAATTTCCATCAGAATCAATAGGACAACCCAATCGATGAACTATTCTACATATAGCTAACAAACAAAAAAAGAAGGACTTACATCTGCTTTAGAGTCCACCACAATGCCAAGAACAGTATCTTCCACGCAAGGTACATACTGTATAATGAAACAGCCGCATTTAAATTCTATTAGATTGAAAAGAAAAGGGAGATAATCAAAAGCTTTCTACTAGCATCAAAGCAAAAATGCAGCATTTACCATTTTTCCAATACTAAAAGTTATTAAGAGAGGACGAAAACTAACCCTTTTCTGAGAACTTTCAACCCAGTATTTATTTGGTTTAGTGAACCTAAGTGTTCCAGCCTTCATCACAGAAATTGCATCACAATCCTGAAAAAAAATAAAAAAATAAAAACCAAAAAGAAATCATCCCACGCTCCTAATCATTCTTTAAGGAAACTTGTCAATAATTCCATTAAGAAAGAAAGAATCACACAGAGTAAGAGAGACCTGACGGAGACCACCACCGAGCTTGATGGTCTGGTTGGTCATGGAGGAGAGGTCGAGCACCACATCCCCTGGAACCTAACCGCCCCCACATAAACAAAACAGCAATTTTCATATAAGCACATATATGTATTATCATCAGCCATAGAAGAAAATCAGAGAGAAAAGAAGAATAAATACAGAAAAATACTCACCACTGTAGAATCAATGAAGCTAGCTGGCGAACCGGACTCTTTCTTCTCCATTAACAATTTTTCTTCTTCAAAATCCGAAATTTATTTCCTTATATTTCTGGTTCGAAGCTGCCGCTGCCGCTGCCGCTGTCGCTAAACGAGCGGGTTGGAGGGAGATTTTCTCTTCTGGGTTTCGGCTTGGAGGAGTGAAGTTGTGTTGAGAAAAAAAACCTTTCTTTATGAGGGACAAAACGCAGCGTTTTATAACTGTCCCGCCAAAAGGTCAACTGAAAACAAGGGGTTTTATACTTTTTTTTTGGCGATAAGGTTTTATACTATATATTTTTTTTACTTTAGTTTGAGAGTTTTGTGTAGTAAATTTTTTGTCTACGAGGAGTTCGTGAAAATGGAAGCTATGAAATTATTCAATGGCCATTCTTTTAACCTTCAAAGCCGTTCTTCGGATCAACAAAAGCCTCCATTGTTTTCTAGGTTACCTCTTTATCCCAAAAATGTTTCTTTTATCAAAAAACCATCTTCACTTTCGAGCAATTCTCAAACTCCCGTCGCTACTCTCAATTTGCTTAAAAACCCATCTCAGCAACCACAAAATCAAAGTGGGTTTTCAATGAATAAGCTTATTCTGGAGTTTACAGAACATGGATTGTTCGAAGATGCTATAAGGGTTTATCTTGGAATGCTTCAAAATGGTTTTCGAGTTCAAGATTTTAAGTTCTTTCCTTGTTTGATTAAAGCATTTGGTGGGCTTTCTGATGTCAAACGAAGCAGGCAAATTCATGGGCATGTATTAAAGTTTGGGTTTGTAGCTGATGTGTATGTTGTGAATGCGCTTTTGGGAATGTATTTTAAATGCGGGGAAATCGAAGATGCGGTTAAAGTATTTGATAACATGAGTGAAAGAGATTTGGTTTCTTGGAATTCAATGATTTCTGGGTTTTGTCAATCGGAGGATTACTTGGGTTCATTGAGGATCTTCAGTTTGATGGTCAAGGAATATGGTGTGTTCCCAAATCTGGTAGGTTGTCTCTCTGCTCTCTCTTCATGTGCTTCCATTGAGTCTCGCTCTCATGGAAGAGAGATTCATGGATATATTGTGAAAAATGGATTGGAAAGTAATGATTTTTTGGTTAGCGGATTGATTGAATTGTATATGAAATGCGGAGATGTTAGGAGCGCTGAGCATGTTTTCAAGAGTATAGTTAGTAAGGAGTCAGTGAGAAAAAATACTGTGATTTGGAATGTGATGATTACTGGGTACGTTTCTAATGAGTGTTTGTCAAAGGCAATGGACTTATTTGTTGAGATGTTAGAGTTAGGGATTCAACCGGATTCTTCAACTATGGTGGCTGTCTTAGTTCTGTGTTCACAGTTAGGTAATTTAGGCATAGGAAAACAAATCCATAGGTTGATATTTGCATTTGGATTAAAAAATGACGTAAGAATAGAGACGGCTCTTATGGACATGTACTTCAAATGTTGTCATTCTGAAGCTGGCATCAAAATCTTTAGAAGAGCTCAAAATAAGAACTCGGTCATGTGGGGTGCAGTTATATCAAATTGTGCTCAGAAAGATCGTCCCATTGAGGCACTGGAGTTGTTCCATAACTTTATGTTGAAAAACAGCTTCCCTGATCCTGTAATGCTTTTGCCTGTGTTGAGGGCATGTTCATCCTTGGCTCTTAAGTCTAAAGGCATGGAAATTCACTCTTTAGCTGTTAAAACAGGATCTGTTTCTGATCTTTACATTGGTAGTGCCCTAGTTGACATGTATGGAAAATGCAGAGATATCGAGTCTGCTCAAAATGTTTTTTCTAGGTTACATCTGAGGGATTTGGTCTTATGGAATGCCCTTATATCTGGGTTTTCTCAGAATGAGTGTGCTGATGAAGCTTTAGCAGCATTTCGTAATATGCAACGTGAAGGAATTAGACCAAACAGTGTAACAATTGCATGTATTCTCTCTGTATGTGCCCACTTGTCAATCAGGATTATGTCTAAGGAGGTTCATTGTTTCTTAATAAGGCAAGGGTTGAAGTCCAATGTTCTTGTGAGCAATTCTCTAATTGCTGCTTATGCCAAATGTGGGGACATCAATAGCTCATGGATTATATTTGAAAAGATGCATGTAAGAGATGAAGTATCCTGGAATACAATAATATCTGCTTTAGGAATGCATGGCCATGCAGACAAAATGTTTGTGTCCTTTGAAAACATGAAACAAGCAGGCATGAAGCCTGACTATGTAACTTTCACAGCCCTTCTTTCTGCTTGCAGCCATATTGGGAGGGTTGATATGGGATGTAAACTTTTTGAAAGCATGGTTGAAGAGTACAAACTCGAGCCTCAACTTGAGCACTATACTTGTATGGTAGATCTTCTAGGACGAGCTGGCCACCTGAAACAGGCATATGATCTGATCAAGGCCATGCCTTGTAAGCCAGATGAACATATCTGGGGTTCACTTCTTGGATCTTGCAGAAGTCATGGTGATGAAAAGCTGGCTAAAGTTGTGGCCAATCACATATTCGAGCATGATGCCACAAGCATTGGTTATCGTGTCCTCCTTGCAAATCTTTATGAAGATTTAGGGGACTCGAATGAATTTGTCAAGGTTAGATCAGAAATCAAGGACATGGGGCTTAAAAAACAGCCCGGGTGCAGTTGGATTGAAATTGATAACAAGACTCATATCTTTGTTGCCGGTGATGATTCACACCAT
This sequence comes from Corchorus capsularis, assembly GCA_001974805.1. Lineage (NCBI taxonomy): Eukaryota > Viridiplantae > Streptophyta > Magnoliopsida > Malvales > Malvaceae > Corchorus > Corchorus capsularis. The sequence goes on along the minus strand of AWWV01010144.1, from coordinate 43,170 downwards.
CAATCAGATGAGATATATGTGGTTATAGAGAATTTAACACTAGAAATGAAAAGGGCAGGATATGTTCCTAGTGTACCCTCAAGAAGTGTTGTGCCTGATGAGGTGGATTGTTAGGTACTCGTGGCTAAGAATGACCATGGCATATTGGCTGTCAACACTCAACATGTGCATAGAAGATTAACCAGACCATTGGGCTCGCACAAGTAAATCTAATGGTAGCTTTATGCGGCCGGCACTGGTGGCTAGTTGCTGTCTGCTGGTTGAGGGAATGGGACTTTAAGAATGATGACTGTAAAGAAAGTAATCACTTGGTTGGGGACATTTGTGAGCAGTGTGCCTTCTCAATATATGCTTGCAAGTGCTTCGTTTTCTTCTTGGTTAATTCAAAGGTAATGTTTTGCCTTTTTGTTGACCCTTCCTTTTCTACATTCAGGTGTCTAGTTGGTTTTCATCAGGATACTATTCTTACCTTTTATAGCATTTTTTATTTGTTAAATTTTCTGTGGATAGACGCAATTATTGCACTTTTACTAATGTTGTGCTTGTAGAACTACATGATATTTGTTACTCAAAGCATTATTTTGCAACTTGTAGGTCTCCCATGTAATTCACGAGGAAACTGGATTTGCCCAAAAGAAGAAGCTGGATTTAAACCTATGCTATTATTCACTAGATTTTCCCATACTGAGGACTGTAAGGGGCAATCTTTCAAACAAAATCGTGAGTTTCACCTCAAAGCTTCTGCATTGAATCATTATTTGGTTAATGAACTGATCCATTTTAACTTTTGTTCATTACAGTCTTTTAATGATCACAACTCCTGCGCTATGAGCACCAACAGTCCTCCATTTATATGGGCCATTACATTATCTAGAGTGACACCAGGAGTAGCAGTGAGCTGTGACACCTGAAGTGTGGATTTCCGGAGAAAGGGTTAATCATGAATTTAGACTAACAACCTCAAATGTATTACTCTTCTCTTTTTCCTAAACCCTAGGCAAACCAAAATGCATTGCTGCTGAAAATCTGATAGAAGGCATCAAGGGCAAAGATGCGTAACTTGGAATTCCAACAAGTTCGGTGCACTTTATGGCACTGATGGAATTTCTTTACTCCTTAAAGTCCTCAATGCTCTTGACGATTATGGTGCTGCAACTCTTTCAATGACAGTGATATTACAGAGCCATCTTCTTTTCAGCATAAGGTGGATACATCATACATGATAATTGATGTTGTATCATAGACCGAAAAATCAAGAAGCAAGACCTCTGAAAAGGGTTTGACTTTCTTGATTAAAGTTTAAATTTTCTGTATTTGTAAGAAGAAAAGTTTATATGTTTTTGTTTCAGAGGTTGGGGCATAGAGAGACCAACCACTTCTATAATTAACCATGTTTTTGTTTGAATGACTAGTTTCCAGAAAACATCAGACAAATTGTCAGTCTTTTGCCAAAGTCCAACTGGAAACCCACATTAACTTGTTAACTTGAAAAACAAGCCTGCAAGAAAGGACTCCCAATCTTTGCATAATTTATAGTAACAGGTTTAACAATTCACTGAAACTGAATAAAGTGGGGTGAATCATTTAAAACAATTTTGTCTGACATTATTACAACATCAAAGTACAGACATCTGATCTAAGAATCATTACTTATATATATTACTACCACTCTAAGCAGATCCATATCATCATCTTGTATGTTTATATATATGGCATCATAATTGATGAGTAAAATAATTTAAAAGAAACCTTTAATCAATATGTGGAATTACAATAAATAATACAACCAAAATACCACCAGACAAGTTATTTCATCCCACCTTACCACCCATTATACCCAACCCCATGCCAAGAATCAAACCAAAAAAAAACAAAAACTTCTATTCTTTTCTTCTTTTTCTTTCATTCTTTTCTCATTTTAATGGATCCTATAAATACACAATCTTCATCCATAAATACAGAAATTCATTCTTATCAGTTATCACACCTTAATTGCCTCACCATTTAAATTATGAGGGTTGGCATCAAGAAGGGTTTCTAATGATCTGGCTTTTCTGCTCCGAACCCTTCCGGCTTCTTTTAGTAATTCACCCAACCTCCTCTTCTCATCATAAACCTCAGGATTTGCTGTCCCAAGCTTTTCTTCTCTCATCTCAACAACATACTCCAGCATTTCAATGGCATCATCCAACCTGTGTTAACAGCATATATCACAATTATATTCACAGGATAGAAAGAATATAAAAAGTGTGCTCAGTGTCCATAAGCTCCCAGAAGGAAGTACAACGGTAGTCTTTCAGCTCAATATGTTCGACATTCACCATATTATAAGCATAATCCAGGGAATGACAGTGGAATGATAACTTGACTAGAAATTAAAAATATATCTTGCCTATGTTTTCCCTTCTTTTGAAAAGAAATAGGGAAATAGTGGAAGAAAAAGGATATTAACAATTAAGTATGTGAATGAGATTCAGAGGAAAGGAACAGAGGAAAGAAATAAAGTTGCATACCTGCCAATTGCATCATAAGTACCAGCAAGGTTGCTATAAACCCCGAGTGTATCAGGATGGTATGGTCCACACTCTTGCTCCAAAATGCTCTTGGCTTCTTCAAACAGCTCAACAGCCTCGTTTATGGCATAGCGTTGCACACAAGCCAACCCCATTTGATTGAGAGCAATGCCAAAGAAGGCAGATTTCCTCTCACCGCATGCACGTAGCTTTGAGATGGCATTTTTGAAGGAGTTGTAAGAATCAGAATAATTCCCCAACATATAATACATAACTCCCATCTGAGCTTCAATTCCAGCTATTGTGCTTTGCTGACCAGGGGCATCATTGTATATTCTTAAGGCCTTTTGTAGCAACTTGATTGCCTGATCAAGGTCATTCATTGATTCATAGATAGCAGATACATCTGTGAGGCCACTTGCAATCTCCTCGGGGGGGATCCCAGCTGGGGGCTTTTCATAGATTCGGAGGGCATTCTCACAATATGATTTTGATTCCCTTAATTTCCCTGTCCTGTTATATAAATCAGCCAACCTGATAAAGACTGATGCAATAGCTGGATGATTCTCTCCTTTGGTTGTCTTAAAAGCTGTGAGTGCCTTCTGATAGGCAAAAATGGCCTCATCATACCTTGACAGAGATAAGTATGTGTCTCCAATGCTGCTATCAACAGAAGCCACCTCTGCCTCCTGGCCATTTGCCACCATGGCCATACTGGCTAAAACAAGATGCTCCAAAGCAGCTTCATGGTCTCCCTTTGTTTCACATATGAGACCCATAAGCCTCCTATCTGCTGCCTCTTCAAGGGAGGCTGGTGAACCATTTTCTTTGTGAATGTCAAGAGCCATTTGACATAGCCCCTGAGCTTCATCAAATTGTAGTGCCTGAACATGAGCTTCCGCCAAATACCTGCAGGTCTCACCAACTCTGGGATCTGTTTCACCCAGAACTTGTTTCTGCACTTCAAAACCAGTGCTGTAACAAGTTATTGATTTTTCAAGCTGTCCTAGCATTGCGTAAGTGTCACCCAACTGCATATGACCAGCAAATTTAGCAAGGGCATGCTCTTGGCCTTCCTCAATTGCTGGAATATCAATTGATTGCTCAAGAAGAGGAATTGCCTCGCTGTACTGGCCTAAGCTGCAATAGATTGCAGCTGAGACATGCAAACACATGACCAATTCTAAACTGGGTTTTCCATTTGCGCACAGTTCATATGATTTTGCTGCTCGAAGTGCTAATTCAAGAGCTTTCTCGAGATTGTCTCCTGAAGAAACCAAATCCCTAGCTTGCTTGAGTAAAAAGGGTCCAAGATCAGGATTGCCAAACCCTGACTCAGAAGCATCCTCAGTTCCATTTTGTAACTTTGACCCTTTCCCTTTCTTCATGGATCGGGCTCCCATGTTTGATTTCTTTGGAGTCTTATTCTTCCGCTTATCAATGGGAGGTTTCTCAGGTGGACTTTTTCCTTTAGGACTGGTTTTTGTTGATGCCTCAGAGTCCACTTGCGACTGAGACGCTTTCTGCACATTACCCGAAGAAATGGATTTTACACTTGCAGATTGGGTCTTCTCCAACTGGCCTGACTTCTTACCACTTGAGCTTCCCTTCTTAGAGGAGGAACTACTATGAGTATCGCCTTCTGGTTTATCCACCTCCTCTTCCATTATCTCAACTTCCCTCATCTCTCCTCCAACAAGATGGCGCAACTCAGAATCAATTCTAGACTCTTCACCATATGACCCATAGCTCTGCCTTGAGGGTGACTGATCAGAACTCTGCATATCACACACATTCTCATAAAGTTGCTCGATTGATGTGTTAACTTGAACCATCCCATCAATGGGGTGATCTGCACCGTGAGGACTTCGTGGACTTGGCGTACTTGTAGGGGACTTATTCGAAACAGGATTTTCCTTAACATATGCAGTTGTCCCGTTCCCTTCATTCATCACTGCCTCTTCTTTAATTTCATCCATGATAAGTCCGGGCATTTTTACCTACCCAAACTCACAAGAACTCTAAACTTATCTGCATCAGGAAGTTTCAAACACAACCCAAACCTATCAAACAATTGAAACCCCAGATCCCAACAGAAGGGGAAAGCATTAATTTTTTACAACATATCCACTTTCAGGCAACAATTAAAAATAGCTACATAACACCAGAAACATTATTAACAACCCATCATAACATCAAAGTTCAACCTTGTAACTCATCCCAATAATTTCTAACTAAAACATCTCTTATAATACCCAAAAGCACATATTGTAAGGAAAATCAATATTCCTCAATCAGATCTTCCAAAATCAAATCACCCAAATATTGATAAACTCATTAAAAACATAGAGCAAAGCAATCATGAAAATCAACAAACAATATCAAAAAAAAAATGGAGAACCCACAAAAATATCACAAAATATCAAGAAGTTGCAGTTGACGTGAGATTAAGAACAAAAAAAGAAGATATATAAAATGAAAAGGTATAGCCATGATATTACCTGGAAAAAACAGCCATGAAAGGAGAATAAACCAACAACAACCAAGGTGATATCTTTTTCTGGGTTTTAGATAATATAGACAATAGTCAGGAAAGAAAGGGGCAAAAAATAGATTTATATATATATATATACAGAGAGAAAAAATCTACCTTTTGGAGGCTTGGTATAAATAAAGCTGGAGTCTTGAGAAGGAGACAGAGGAGAGAAATATAAAGGTCAAAATGGGAAAGTCAAGCTTAAGACAATATTAATTAAATATAAAAATGGAGGAGTTTTGGATTTGCAGGGGTTAGAATGTCAGAAAGAAAAGGGAGAAGGTGACTTCTCCCCAAACCCAAAACCCGCGCGGCCTGCAACTGCCGATCTGTTTCCTGTCTGTTTTTTCAGTTTCCATGGGGTACTTGCCACGTGTGAAGCCATTATTGGACCTTAGTTTTTACATATTGACGATAATACCCTTCAGTCAAGTTTGGAACTCTAAAACTAGGGAAACAACCCTTTTTGACGTTTTCATTGTTTTTTTGGGTGGAATGTTAGCATTTTATATGGACAAAGTGTCACAGTCATGAAGTTTACTTCCCTTCTCTTGCACTTGAAAATCAAACTTTCAGCAAACTTGTTGTCTCTTTTCTTTCTTTTCTTTGGTTACAAAATGAGTTTAACAGCTAAAAATCTAATCTAAACAATAATTTTACTTTTTTTTAGGTTAATTATTAACCCCTTTTATCTCCTAAAAAAAATTGTTCTTCTTTCTTTTGCTTTATTCTTGCTTTTTCATTTTCATGTTAGAAAGCAAGCAAGACATTCGGCACTGTGACACCAACTTGTAAATAGCAGATATGTTATTGTTGGATTTGGATGTGGTACTTTTTAAGATTTGCATTTATACTTTAAAATCAAAGGGCAGTGTGTTTTTGAAACATGTACTCCAACTTTTTGGAATTTTAACTTTGGGTCCTATGACTATCCTAGCCTAGGGAAGATATATACTATATATGTTTTTTGTCGGTGGAGAAATTCAATGAAGTTTCCTACTTCCTAGTGAAACCATGCATTGGAAATTTACCATATCAATCAAAATACATTAACTAGTGCTATGATTCTATTCTCTCCTCTACAAATCTCAATAGATAGATTCTTTATAGTCTCTCAAATCAATTGTTGTACGTATTTGAATAACATTGATACATACATAGTCCTAATTAACATCAATAATAGTAATAAATATTATATATTTTCGGTAACAACTAACAAGTATATGCTCTAGTTTAAGAAGGTTGGTTAAAAGATGTACGGTATATATTCAGAGGGGGTAATAAGTCCACGATTTCTTTGCAAGATTTGCTATTTTGGTGAATTCTCCGATGGATCTTTTGCCTTTACTTAAGCGGGATACGATTGGATTGCCTACAATCCATGTGTAACCAACACTCTTTGTTGTCTTCTGTTTTTTAAAGGATTTTGATAAGGAAAAAGGATATGCATTGGCTATTAGCATCAAATCTAGGTTATATTGGTAATTAGCAGATAAAAACCCATTACCTTTTTCAAATTAGGAAAACCGTTCATTATCAAAGCCAATGATTTAATCAATTATAGTACAACCCTAGCTGGTTTTCAAGGTATATTTTATATTGTTGATTATATTCAATTCAAGACCTAAAATTTTAATTGTAACAATTAAAGGTGAAGCAATTATGAATTGTAAGAAAAAAGGATATATACAAACACTTATATTTTGCTGCAAACCAAATACGTTAGGTCTCTATTTGTTATAATTAGAAGATTGGGTCCTTATATGAATTGATCATATAACTTGGACATTAATTTGAGTAATTAATTATAGCCCTTTTATGTTGAAAAATATATATATTAATATAATATATGTATTTTTTAACCTCCAAACGTCGATTCTTGATAAAAAGGGGGATTACTAAATACCGCCCCCCTTTATTAGGTACCGCCCCCCTTTGGACTATTTTGTCATTTCCTTCAAACTTCAAAATTTTCAATTCTCTCAAATTCTCTCAACCTTCAAACTTTCAAATCTCAGTCATTCAAACAAAACAACATCAAAATTCATGGAGTAGCGACATCCGGGATGGATAAAAAAATTTTTGGATTGAAAGTATGCTTTTTTTTAAAAAAAAAGTAAAAAAATAAATATCTATTTGTTATAAAACTGATGAACTGATGAAGAACACCAAGAACAATAGAGAGAAAAGAGAGAGAATTTCTATTATTTAGAGAGAGGAGAATACAGAAATCTGTGTTGTGTTGTATATAAAATAGCTTAGGGGACTCCCTTTATATAGTGGAGTAAATCCCTGTACATTTAATGCTAATCTGCTTTGCTTGCAAGCAAAGTAATATCCAACGGTGGATGATGCTCCAGGAAACCTTCCTGGTAATCTCCTTGTAATCTTCCTTGATTCTCTCATTAATGCTTGATTCTCTCTTAGACCCAAATGGGCTTAATATGGTTGGGCTTAGTGTGGTGTGGAGTCCATAATTCCATAACACTCCCCCTTGGACATAACACCACTATAACGACCCCTTTGGACATGTAGCTAGTGCCTCGTTAAAAACCTTAAGCTGGAAAACCCAATGGGACAAAACCAGTCATAAGGAAAAAGGAGTACATCATATCAAGTCCATTTTGTCTTCTGGACAAATATTACATGTGCTCTTTATTGCCTCATTAAAAACCTTGTGTCGGAAAACCTAGTGGGACAAAACCGAACAGAAGGGAAAAAGAGTGCTAGAGCAATTAAGTCCATGTAAATGTCTTCAGGACAATTACATCTAAATGTGCTATTGTTGCCTCATTAAAAACCTTAAGTCGGAAAACCCTGTGGGACAAAACCGATCATAAGGGAAAAAGAGTGCAACGCACTTTAAACCCATAATCGCTCCCCCTGAATTAAAACCAACAACCACTTCTGGGTATTTAAACATTTCCACTTCTGGGGAATTCAATCTTGCATCTTACTAACTCGCCATATACCGATGCCATAAAATGATTTCTCAAATGTTGATGCTGGCAACAATTTTGGTAAATAGATGTGCAAGATTGTTGGTGGAGCGAATCTATATAACATCAACTTTGTCGACTTTCTTGGAGTTAATGAGTATAAAATTTTGGCGAGAGAGTCTTGGTCTAATCACCTTAATATATTATCCCTGACATGTGCAATACAAGCAACATTATCATCATAAATTATCATGGGAGAGTCTATAACTGGTTTCAATACAAATTCCTTTGAATATGTGCTATAACAAAATCATAACCAAACACACTCTCTTCTGGCCTCATAGAGGGAGATAATCTTAGAGTGGCTGGAAGATATAGCTACTAGTTTTTTCTTAGTAGAACACCAAGAATAATTGTATCGTTATAGCATAACTGGTAACCGGTTTAAGAGCGAGCTTTATGCAGATCAGACTGATACTCCGCATTAGCAAATCCTACTAAACCAAGATTAGTAGTTTTCTTAAAATAACCCCAAAACTATGGTACAACGGAGATGACATAAAATATGCTCAACAAAATCTCCAAGTTGGCTAATAACTTGAAATATGCCAACAAATTTATCGCAAATGTGATTTTAGGTCATATGTATTGTGTCAAATACATAAATCCCCCCGATAGCATTGAGGTATGGTACTTCAGGACCAAACATATCCTTATCGGTTTGTTTAGGACGAAAAATCTAGTCCATTTGGGGATTAAGGGACCTTATACCATAGGGGTGCTCAAAGTACTTCATTTACTTTGTGCTCAAGCTCTAGACCAAGGCATAATTTGGTTTAACCCAAATTCTTAAACTCCTTTTCAAATAGTTAGCAGTTTGGGACAACTCTTTAGGAGTTCCAAATTATATCGTCGACATAAACTACTACTATAGCAAATCCAGTTTATGATTTCTTAATAAACACACATGGGTAGATGGGATCTTTCTCTTCCTTAATCAATTACACGCTTAAGCGTTGATACCACATGTGGCTGGATTGCTTCAACTCATATAAAGATCTTTTGCAACTTTTGAGAATAAGTTGCGGGGAGTGTATGCTTCAGGCATTTTAAATCTCTTGGGAATATAAATATGGGAATGTATGCTTCAGGCATATTATTTCCTTTGAACCATAAGCATGTCATCACAATGTTCATATAACATGTTTCCAACTTTATAAGGAAATGAATTTGTATTCATCACAAGTGAATACATTACAATCGGCCCTAGTTCTCTAAGTGAACCCTTGGGCGACAGGTCAGGTTTTATACCTCACGACCTTATTTTCCTCATTTCATTTCCAAACAAATACCCATTTGAATCCAACGGGTTTAAGTCCAAAGACATCATTCTTTGGCAAGGGAAGCCAATTCAACCTTGATTGCTTCCTCTTATATAGGCCAATCTTGCCTTTGATGACATATGGTTATAAATTGAGATTCATTATCATCGATTAAATTTCATGAGCGATTTAGAGAGCGAACGCGTCATCGATGATTATCTCACTATGATGAAAATCTATTATTCCCACGGTCAGTGATCTTTTCATGGGTTTATGCCACTACAGGGGCAATATGCTCATGAATTTGTGCCTCTTCAGGGGCAATATTATTCAGTATTTTGCTCTGTTTATTTTATGCCATATCAGGGCAACTTGGTTTCCTCGATAAAGACCAACATGCTCATCCGGAGCAGATTCTAAACTTCTCGCCCTTCTTTTTCGAGGAACTATATCTTGTGATCCCATCTGTTTTCCATGCTTCAGGCATGGTCACTTTGATCCATCATGTTCTTCAGGAACATCTATCTTAGCTGGAACATTCACAGCTTAAAATTTGTAACTTTAACAGTCTGATTAAATAGATTGGGTAATTGATTGCAATAACTTGCAAATGGATCAAAATTTTGCACCTCATTCATATGTTATATATTGGGTCTAAATGAGACAATCTTTTTACTATAAGAAAACTTCAGGTTTTCATGCTATCCATCATTGGAAGCCTTTGGTTTCCCATGTAATGGAAACAAAGTCTCATGATAATCCGCGAATCTTGCGGTAAATAAATCACCCGTTAATGGTTCAAAAAACCTAATAATGGACGGTGAATTATACCCAACATAAATGCCCATACATCGTTGGGGACCTATTTTAATCGTTTGCGGCAATGCTACAGGCACTTGAATAACGCAAACAAAGGTGCAAACATCCGAAATGTTCGGCACATGGCCTAGGACTAATTGAAGGGGAGAATTCTATGACTGAAAGGGCATTGTTTTTCAATGGCGTGGAGCTCTACACGCATATATAATTTCTCCTTCAGGGAGACCAAATAAATATCAACCAAATGTTGATTCATACGACTAGTACGCGCCCTGTGTTCAGTCATTCCATATGCTTCTGACCATTTAAAATTCATAAAGCATTATCTATAGATAAACTTTCATTCTCATGAGAATAATATATATATGCTCAAAGCCTCAACAGGGGCATAATAAGTATGGTTATGGCCTCTATAGCAACCCATAATAATAATTTCCAATATGCTCATGGCCTTTATAATGGCCCATGATATTAGCCTCTATAACGGCCCATAATGATGGCTTCTATAATATCCCATAAAAATTACTCAAGTAATTAGCATCTCACTTTTCATCAATATTATTAGCAAGGCCTTGCGGAGATGCATCTCAATATCAAGACAAAAGTCATTGCCATTTACCATAATCGATAAAATAGATGATTTCGGAATCAATGTTATTATGACAACTGCAGGTGTCAAAACTCTATCGGTAATTGGCAATAATTTTGTATTTGAGAAAATGTGTTTTCCTTGTGAATAATATTCACAAATGTAATCCTTGGAGAACAAGACTTTTGTATCTTTCAAAGAGTGTCTCCTTATATTCTTGATGATTCTTTGTATCGTCATCGTGCCTGAATGACCAAGGCAATCATGCCAAAGTTTGAACACATCAGGGTTCAATTTTCAAGGCCTAATAGTAACTCTTTTGGGGAAAAACATTCAACCCAGTAATATAGGCTTCTAGCCTTTCATAGATGGTCTTCTAACCCATCTTAAAGTGATACTTTAGAGTATCTTTATTTATTTCAGTTGTTGTCTCAAGATGTTACCCATTACAGTGTACAACTGAACAACTGAGCAACTTCCTCATTGATTTCATCTTCAGGATGCAAAACAGTGCCATATAACAACTATGTATGGCATATGGCATATCCAAAGCCATCTACTATTGGCAGCACCAGATATGGTATTGACATTTGCTTGTATAATGTCACACTTGAGAAAAAGTCTTTGCTACGTAAAATGGTACGTATCGTAGCACAATCAAGCAAACATACATCCTTCTTTTTCTTAGTATTTCTCATTTGCACTTATGTTGACAACTTCAGGTGTCAACTGAATATTTTATCGACAAGATGATTGTCTCAAATATAGAGTAAACAAGCGTACTAAAAATTACACCAGGTAAATTCCCAGAAAAGATGGAGGAGTCACAAACGGTCTCACTTAAAATCCAACTCCTTAGACAGAATTTGCCTAGACATGTAATTAAAGCACAATGACAACTTCTAGTGTCAAATGGGAATTAGTTATGACAACTTCTGGTGTCAATAAAGATTTAAAATTCATGGTGTATATGACAACTTCTGGTGTCAATTGAATAAAATTATAACATCTTCAAGTATCAATTGCAAAATCATGACAACTTCAAGTGTCAATTGCAAAAATCATGACAATTTCTGGTGTCAATTGCAAAATCATGACAACTTCTGGTGTCAATTGCAAAAATCATGACAACTTCTAGTGTCAATTGCAAAATCATGACAACTTCTGGTGTCAATTGCAAAATCATGACAACTTCTGGTGTCAATTCCAAAATCATGACAACTTCTGGTGTCAATTGCAAAATCATGACAACTTTTGGTGTCAATTGTAAGATTATTGACAACTTCTGGTGTCATTTGTAAGACCATGACAACTTCTGGTGTCATTTGTAAGATTATTGACAACTTCTGGTGTCAATTGTAACACCATTGACAACTTCTGGTGTCAATGGAGATTTATCATGACAACTTCTGGTGTCATTTGGAGACTTTGAATAGTCCATGGTGCCCACACTCTTATTCCGAGAGTTTAGAAATATGCCAATGATTGGCTATTCGGCAATGAGCAGTGCTCATGATATATAAATAGTATTGACTCCTCATCAAACCAAGGAGGTAGTTTATCTGCGACAAAACTTTGCCATATTTGTCTCCATAGGAGCAACACTTTCTTAGTTAGTAATAAAAATTCCATGCCACAAATCTCTAATAATGAATGGTATAACATAAACATATAATTAGAGATAGAATTAGAAAATTTTGACCTTATTTTTTAATAGAGGGCACTGAAAAACCTTAGGAACCGGTTTCGTACAGCCAAAAACCGGTCTAAACCAACGAACCGTTCAAAAGAATATTCTGATCTGAACCGGGTCACTGGTCGAACTGACTGGATTGGCTTGTGTAGAAAATAGCACACGACGCGTGATAAACTTTGACCAGGAGGTGAGGGCGTGTCCAGTCTCCAATTCAGGTGATTTTGGTGGCGTTGGAAAGCTACCGATGAATAGTACCCGGTGCCGGTGATAAGGGAGGTGAGAAAAATTGAAGATCGAAAAATTTCAGATCTCGGGTCAACTATAAAACCTTTGACCGGAAGGTGTGATCCAATACGTTGTCGGAATAGGCTGAATTTTCGATATGTTACTCTCTAATGGTGTGGGAGGTGAGAAAAAATCATGATGGAAAAAGGGACGAAATTTTTCAGAGATTTCTCGTGCTGATAACGTGTTATAAAACTGATGAACTAATGAAGAACACCAAGAACAATAGAGAGAAAAGAGAGAGAATTTCTATTATTCAGAGAGAGGAGAATACAGAAATCTGTGTTGTGTTGTATATAAAATAGCTTAGGGGACTCCCTTTATATAGTGGAGTAAATCCCTATACATTTAATGCTAATATGCTTTACTTGCAAGCAAAGTAATATCCAACGGTGGATGATGCTCCAGGGAACCTTCCTGGTAATCTCCTTGTAATCTTCCTTGTAATCTTCCTTGATTCTCTCTTAGACCCAAATGGACTTAATACGGTTGGGCTTAGTGTGGTGTAGAGTCCATAATTCCATAACACTATTTATTATTAATCAAATATTAAAGTTCTCTTGCTAATATTAACATATCCATACCCATTTAAACTAAATGAATTGTCCAATACTTATTAAGGGACAAAAGGAAATTAAAGGAAAATCCTTTAAAAAAACGTTTAAAGAAGGAGAAAAAAAAAGATGAACAGACGGGTCACGCGACCTGACCACGACTGGGTCGCGCGCGGGTCACGACCCACCTGCAACCCAAGTCGCACCCGGATTGCGACCCGCCACGGTCCGGGTCGCGATCGGGTCGCGCGACCCGCCTGTTCTTCTTCTTCTTTTTTTCTTCTTAAAGGTTTTTTTTTTTTTAGGATTTTCCTTTAATTTCCTTGTGTCCTTTAATAAGTATTTGACAATTCATTTAATTTAAATGGGTATGGATATGTCAATATTAGCAAGAGGTCTTTAATATTTGATTAATGATAAATAGATATTTGTTTTTTACCTTTTTTTAAAAAAAAACATACTTTCAATCCGAAAAATCTTTGTTCATGCGTTTTGATGTTGTTTTACTTGAATGATTTTGAATGATTGAGTTTTGAAAGTTTGAAGGTTGAGAGAATTGAAAAGTTTAAAGTTTGATGGAAAATAAAGCAAAGGGCAAAATAGTACAAGAGAGGGGTGGTGGCTAGTAAAAGGGAGCAGTATTTAGTAATTAAACATACTCTTATTTATATGTACAATGCTCTCATGGAGTGACACTTGGCATTTTGTGTCATTGCCAAGTGTCAATTGATAGAATTTTTGATGTGTTCATTGAACCACTTTTTGTGAAAAAAAAAAATAATTGATTCTTAGAAACAATTGAATCTATTAATTAAACTTGAGAGAATTCTTTATATGTTTATTGAAGAGATTTTTTTTTAAAATTAATTAATGGATAGATTTCAAAATACAATTGAATCTATTAATTAATTTTTTGTTGGGTACATGAATCTATTAATTAATTAATAATTCATATGTGTTTCTTGAATAGCTTTTTTTTTTTTGTTTTTTGAAAAGTAATTAATAGATTCCAAAATACAAAATTCAATCCATTAATTAATAGTCAATTCATTTACCTTCTCTCTATCAACCATTAATCATAGAAAATAGAAAATGTCTTTGTTCAATGTTTTTTTACCTTTGCCTACCCAATATATAAGATTATTATTCCTCTCCCCTAAATCAAAACTTCAAACCAAAAAAAAAAACTCCGGTACAAAAAAAAAACCCTCAAAAACTCCATTCTCCTTTTTATGATTTAGGTGTTGATTTATTTTTTTGGATTGAGGTTATTTACCTTCCCTAGAGAGAATATTTTGAAGATGTTGAAAAATACCTTTTAATTTGGGTTTCTATACATCTTATACAACATCGGGTACGTCTTTCTAATTCCAATTTCTTCTCTTTATTTTCTTAAAAATATAATTCGTTTTGGTCTTTTGGTATTATTATATATTTTCAATACTATGTTTCTTTTGCAATTTTCCTTTTGTAGGAGCAAACCTCTGCAAATTTGGAATAAAGAAGGTGAGTGAAATTATATGGAAATAACCATTTTGTTTTGCCGTAAATTAAATGGGTTTTAACTTTAAGTTTGAGTGTGTTGTTGGATCATTGTCGGAGAGAATGCGGAATAAAAGCAATGTCAGAGAGAGTGCGGAATAAAAGCAATGGCTCAGTTTTTTATTGTTGGTTCTTTCATAAGAACAAATGACTTAACTTTCTGCTCATAATTTTCTTTTAAACACCTTATAAATGAAACACCCACACACGAAACACGGGGTAACAATCTAGTTCACATAAAAAGCATGATTAATTTCATTCCAAAACTTATGATATATATACATAGCGAGTATTAATTAATAGTAAGAAGTTTTCATTTTTTACTGATTGAGTTAGCAAGCATTAATGTTAAGAGCTATAGGACATGATGCAAAAAAAAAAAAAAATTAATCTCATCATACCAAATATTGGATGTGAAGGTGCCAAACTATACAAGCTCTTAAATGCAAACAATCTTTGAGTAGATAGACAACAGTTTGTTGAGATATCTATTTCAAAATATAATTATTTTTTCACCCACTTTCTGAATTTGGTTCCAATTTCATTTCATGTGTAGAGTATTTATTTATTACTATTTATTTTTGAAATGAAAATATTTTTAAGGGGATTGCTAAATATCGCCCTATTTTTGCTATTCACCGTCCCATTTTTTACACTTTTGCCCTTTGACCTTTACCACTTTTTCACTTTTGCCCTTAGCCACGCGGAGCCTCCCCACTAGGACGGCTCTGCCACGGCTAGCCGCCCCACTAGGACGGCTCTGCCACGGCTAGCCGCCCCACTAGGGCGGCAAAGCTTTTTTTTAAAAAAAATAGCTATTTTTTTTTTTAAAAAAAGGGTTTAGTACCGGTGCCGCCCCAGGGGGGCGGTCTATCCATGGTAAGGCCGCCCCAGGGAGGCGGCCTGGCCATGGTAGTGCCGCCCCAGGAGGGCGGCTTGGCCATGGCTCAGCCGCCCCAGGGGGACGGCACTGGTGGGGCGGCTAGACCAAAATTTTTTTTTTTAAATAATAATTATTTTTAAAAAAAAAAATAGTCGAGCCGCCCCACCGGGGCGGCCTGCCCTGGCTAAGCCGCCCCATGAGGGCGGCTTCGCCACAGTAAGCCGCCCTCTTGGGACGGCACGGGTCATCAGTCCTAAATTTCGTCAAAAATTGCATTTTTCTGAAATCGTCATCAAAATACGGCACATTATCGTTCATTTTTCTTAAATCGTCATCAAAATACAACACGTTAACGCTATTCTACGTTCGTGATAGTTTCAAGATTAGAAAATGAAGCAAAGGGCAAAAGCATAAAAAAGCGTCAAAAATGGGGCGGTGAATAGCAAAAATGGGGCGCTGTTTAGCAATCCAGTATTTTTAATGAGGGATATTGAAATATATATACTACATATTATTTGAATAAACATGTATAATTACTAAAAGATCCCTACCCCGGATTAATGAGGAGCGAGATAATTAATTTTTTTCGTCTTTTCCCACTTGACAGATTACTTAAATGTTCTAACTTTTAATTCTTGAGGGGATTCAATAACTAGACTTTTTGGTTATTTCTCAATTGACTTTAATAGAGTAGTGGAATTACTAAAAGATCCCTACCCCGGATTAATGATGAGCTGGATAACTAATTTTTTTCGTCTTTACCTACTTGACAGATTACTTAAATGTCCTAACTTTTTATTCTTAAGGGGATTAAATAAATAAACTTTTTGGTCATTTCTCAATTGACAAATGATTCAAAAAGATTGTGATCCAGCATTGAAGATTGTGATTAGAAGTCAAAAAGTCTTTGTGGTCATCTGAACTTAAAAATTATGTTCTAGAGATCATGTTTGACTCATATATGTTTGAGACAATGAAATCTTACTTTTTAAGTATCATATATTCAAGAAATTCTTATATATTTACGGAGAAAATCTTTAATATATGTACGGTGATTAATCACAATTTTAACAAAAGAACGCTCGTAGCGCCAGCACAAACCAATCAACTTATAAAAATACTAATTGATTGCCCCCGAAGCACTCAGTAGAACGCATGTAGTATCGATCAATCCATTCTCATAATTGGGGAGGCATGGCCCTCTACTCCATTAATCTTTCTCATTCCAATTCAATTCATCATTAATATATGATTAAGAACAAAATTATTACTTCTAATATTAATGTGGCCGATGGGTCATTATATAAGTAAAGTAGCCATGAAATTATTCCTTAATAACAATAATAATACAATTATTTGTACACGAACACTTTGATTTATCGATAATCACATGTATTCCCATACTCAAATAGCTAGACTTAAATATTCCTATGAGAAATTTTTTCCGTGATCTTTTTAACATGATCCAATTACTTCGGTCGATGAAATTATAAGACCCTTTTTTTTTAAATAATAATAATAATAATAATAATAATAATAATAATAATAATTAGTTAAATATCGGTTTTGTATATTATGTACCTAAAAAAAGTTATAACAATAGGAGTACTGCATATATAGGGGGAATTTAAAAGGTGCAAAGCTAAACTTTTTGAATAATTATTGGGATGAGAGTTAATTTACAATACTTGAAGGGAGAAATGATGTGTGGTATCCAATGATAATGAGAGTATGGGACTTAAAAAAAAAAAAGTATGTGCCCAAAGTATAAAAAAATGAGAAATAAAATATCATTTTGATCCATTTCGAGTGGGGTATATATAAAGATATAATGCCCCCACGTACCTTTCCCTTATAAAATCATTAATTAAATTATATATAAATTGGACCAATAAAAACTTAGGATTTGAAACCTTTTATAATTTATTTATAATTCTTATATTATCATCTTTATGATCTTGGCCACCCAAGTCCTACAATTGTGATGATAAGAAAGGGAATGTGATGTACCTATTGTTTTAGCAATTTGCAGGCCTAACAAAAGAATGATAGAGCACCAAATTTGGATTAGCTCAAAATCATAGTCAACAATTAAATAATTAAAACAAAGACCACCTAACAACAAAACACAACTGGCAACTTTGGATTTAATTAATTAAGCACTTAGTTTTTAATTCATAGTTGTATAATATAATATTATAAGAATATAATTTGAGTGAAAATAGTAGGTAATAAGTAAATAATATTTGTCTCTCTCTCTCTCTCTATATATATTATATTATTATATTATATATCCTAAAATGCATATTTTTTAGTTTATATTAATTTTTTAAAATATTAAAATATCATGTTCATGGCATATGGCAACTTGGGGTATTAATGTATTATATATTAGTAGTAAAGTAATAAAAAAGGTCTAATTTTTCAGAAGTACTAAAAAACACATTAAGTACAATGAAATCGAAAAAACAAAACTACAAGTGGAAATGTTCAAATACAATAAACAATTTGTTATGGCCGAAAAAAAATAAACAATTTGTTGATATTTGTAAAGACTAGTTCAACTGGAAATAATCAAATTTGATTTATACCCTCAATATTATAAATTAGATGCTTATACTAAATTAAGAAT
The DNA here is from genome assembly GCA_001974805.1 of Corchorus capsularis. Classification (NCBI taxonomy): domain Eukaryota; kingdom Viridiplantae; phylum Streptophyta; class Magnoliopsida; order Malvales; family Malvaceae; genus Corchorus; species Corchorus capsularis. The sequence goes on along the minus strand of AWWV01010144.1, from coordinate 24,860 downwards.
AAACAATTTGTAACTTTGGAACTTACAAGTTGAACCCAAAAGAATTTGGTGTCAGGGACTGATTTGAGTCAATTTTGCAATGTTAAGGATTTAATTAACCAAATTAAAAGATTACATCCTTATTTGAACATTTTCATAAACATTAAGGACGAATTTGAACAATTATCTGAGAATAGGTTAAAAAATTTAACACTTTGACAGCTGTGGGATTTGAACCCACGCCCTTTCGGACCAGAGCCTAAATCTGGCGCCTTAGACCACTCGGCCAAACTGTCTAACATGTTTTGTAATTGCCCGTCAGTTCTAAACATAGAACGATAGCATATACTGAGGAGGAAAATGCTGTAAGCAAGCTTAAACATACCAATTAAAGGAACTGCTTCAGTTCCAATAATCCAATGTATAAGTTCAAATGAATATATGTGAATCCTATTTACGATACACTATAGCATCACAATCATTTAAGAGTTCCTTAGCTTTAGCAATAAGTAACCAAGATCTGAAAGAAGGAAATGACCTGATATATTATCTGTGTAAAATTATTATTCTCCCAATGCCATTAAATTCAAGAAACGTAAAAACGGAAAAAAGAGCAAAGCACAGAATTGAGAAATATTTATGATAGGTTGCCAGTAATAAGTGATCACTGAGCTATGCCTATCTGCATCTTATTTGGGTAATGTCATGCACTCTGCACTAACTATTGTACCACAAATTTTGGACATTTCCATACTGAAGAGGAGTATATCTCAGCTATCAGGACATTTCCATATCTTGATTCGAATGCACTGGCTAAGGACTCAAATGTGCGTATGTGATCGATTTCCTGGGAGGGGAGTTTGGGAAGGATGTGGTGATCGTAGGTGGGTTTTTACTGGCTGATCTTGTGCCTACTGGAGAGGCAAATGGTGTTGCGCTTAAGCAATTTAGGATAGCAAGATTTCAGGACAACCCTGGAGGAAATGTTAGAAGACTTTCGAGAATGAAGCTGGCCAATTGGAAACTTCACTATAACTGAAACATAACAAACAAATTTCTATGTTCATAACCCTTCCAAATCCAAATGCTTCTTTCTTTCTTGTTTCAATCACCAAGAACAAATTGAATAAAACATTTCACCTTGTAGCATATCCATGTCTCATAATACTATGTCTCAACGTCTAAATATTGTACAATATTCAAAATGCAACATTCCTGTACTTGGGTATAACTAACAAAATCTGTTGCTTGTAGACAAAATCTTTTTCAACTACAGTAGCATCATACAACCTTTGTTTGTGTTCAATGAACAATCCTTCATCTATGTCCTAAGTAGTTTTAACAAGGATTTTTCCTTATTGGACATATAACCAAGCAATCTGAGATGCAAACAAATAAAAAACGGCATATCAAAGTTGCCTGGTTAAGCTGAATAATGAATCAATGGATCACGTTTATAAAGGAAAAAAGCAGTGTTTACGCTATGTATGCATTTGAAGGCAAAATCATGGTTGCCGCTGCTTTGCCTCCAAAACAAATGGGTATAACCTGCAAAATAGCAAGACCAAAGCAAATTGGATTATCAAATGTGCATATATAGATGGAAAAGGAAAAAGTTGAGCATAAAAGACATGAAAAAAACCTAGGAAATGCAATCCACAGAAGATCAGAGTAATACTAGTTCAAACAGGATTCACTAAGAACAAAGCAAAAAGTATATGATGTAATCATTTCCAAGAATATGGCCACGAACCAGATTGGCTTGTCAAAACACAAAAGCTGCCAACAATGTATGCAGCAGAGCCCAATAGATTATAATGCCAAGCCGTAAGGCAGGTTGTCGCATGAGCGCCCGATCACAAGAAACCCTGTCAGATTAAATAACCATAACAAAGTTAAATAAAAGGGCAGCTTTTGGCCTCAGCCAAACGAAATTTGAATCAATACAAGCCGAAAAGAGAAATGAACCGTACCATAAGCCATCTATCATATCACTTATCGGTCTTGTAAACCTTGGAACAACTCTTGAAGTGGTAAGTGATTTGAAACCATGGACTGAGAAAACAATGAAATTAAAATTTAAGGACTAAACAATACTCATTTTTTTTTAGAAATGTTACTTGAAGAAAAGAACGAAAATAAATGTTTAAGAGGCAGTATGGAATACCTTTATCTTCATCTTCATCTTCTAACCTACTATGACTACCATCATCTGCATCTATAGCGATAGCAACTTGATCATTATTGACTTTACGTAAACTACGAACTTGGGATTTTGTGGAGGTCCCTGCAACTGCCCATTTATTTATCTACACAAAATATCAGCAAAATGTACGACTCGGTCAAAAACTTCACTGTTGATACAGCAAAAGATAACTTACTATTGTGATCAGATAAGATGAGAAACCTAACCATTAACTTTAAAATCATCATCACTTTTTAGAAGTAACAGTCAAATTACAAGCAAAACAAAGAAACCATATATGTCGAAAATGCCAATATAATTGCTTTATGGACTTTGCTTCTGTATTCATGCATGCATGTAGGCTGATGATTTCAATCAGAAAATAAACAAGAAAACAGAAAATATTTCTAACATAAAACTTAGGCTATGTTTGGTAGTGGAGATCATTCTCCATTTTCCATCTCCAAAAATATCAAAGAAAATAGGTAGTGATACAACATGTGTCAATGAAAACAAGTATATTTTTTGAGAATAAAGATGACAATGGAGTGAAAATCTCAAAAAAAATGTTCTTCATTTCCACTCCATTGTCATCTGCATTCTCTAAAACTATGCTTGTTTTTATTGACACATGATGTGTCACTACCTAGTTTATTTGATATTTTTGGAGATGGAAAATGGAGAATGATCTCCACTACCAAACATAGCCTTAGTTTTTCCCTATTTATATTCACATAAGGGTTTTGCCTATCAATGGCTTTGTAAGAGGTCCCCACCCATCATAAGACTTTCGCCTATACTGGCTGTTAAAGGAGGTTGCAAACATATCAAATAACTTACCACAGGTTCAACTTCCACAATTTCAGTGTTAAAACTAGCTGCTGGACCCACATCTTCCACATCTTTAAGCAAATTTAATTGGGATTCCTTCTCATGCAAAGTCTTCTTGAGAGTTTCTTCTCTGTGTGTCAACTCCTCCACTTTACTCCGTTCTGCTTGCAACAATTCATCCCTACTTTGAGCAACCCCCCGTAGGTCCTCTAGTTCAGATATGACAGATATAATCTTTTTCTTTATTAATTCCTTGTATTCAGGCACCTGATTGTTCTTAGCATCAAACTGCAGATCTGATACCCCAACACGAGAAATGATTGCCTCAAACCAAGTCAAAAACTCATTTATCTCATTTAAATCTTGTTTACTGCTCATTTGTGATGCGACAAGAACATCATTGGTGCATCTTGTAACCTCTTGTCTTAAGAAGGAGATCTCTGCATCCCGGTCTTGTAGTTGTGATTGAAGCTGTTCAATCTCAGCAAGAAGACCTTCTGATAGATTATGAAGCTCATCAAATTTGCTCATAGTTATGGAAAGTTTTTTCATAACCTTTCCACGAGAAGCTTCAAGGTTCTCCAAAGCTGTGTTCTTTTGTTGCAGGACTTCTTCAAGTTCCTCAATCTTCTTTGTCAACTCTTCCATTTGCACCTCCTCCTCATCAAGTGCTTGCATAAGGGCCTCAATTTCTGCCAGCAAATAGCATTAACAGATAAGAAACCCAACCTATAATACATATGTACATATAAATTAAATAATTTAGGATGTAAAGAATGACATGTACCTTGGTCTTTGGATGATAACAGATCTGTCAATGACTTGACTCTGTCCTGCAACTCCACTGCGTTCACTTGCACATCCTGCAACTCTTTTAGCCTCCGCTGCAATGACTTCTGTTCTTCCCTCATGACTTCCAGTTCACTCTCCAAATCTTGCACCAGTTTCTTTGAAGACTGAAGATCTCGTGAGTAATTTGTGGCAGCAGCTTCTGCTGACTTGATTTGATCAACAAGCTCCATGCAAATCTGATCTTTTTGGATGTCCTTCTCGTGAAGCTCTTTTCTCAAATTTGCAATGGTAGTTTTCATTTCCCTTTGGCTACCTTCAGCAATTTCAGCTTTCAAGCTCGAAAAATCTTTCATTGTTGACAAGAGTTTATCTCCCATAGCCTTGATATACTCCTCAGAGAAAGAAGTATCCCCACTGAAAGAAAGTCCTCCATCAGCTAAAGTTACAGGCTTCAAGTCAGTCCTAAAATCAGCAGTAGCCAAATTATTTCCCAACAGCTCAGCTTTTCTATTTTCAACTTCCAAGACTGATTTAGCACATGCTTCATAAAGCGAGGCAATGTTTCTTCTCAATATAAGAATCTCCAGGTCTTTCTCTTTCCCAATTGACTCTATGTGTATGATGTTTCTCCTCATAGCTTCAAATGACTCTTTCTGATAATTTCTATCTCTATGCAAAATCCCAAGAACATTCCATACACTATGGCATTGTTCATGTACTGATTTTGAGTGCACGATCAACTTTTCTTTTAGAGCATTAATTTCAGCCATCACATCTCGCAGGTGATGCCTAATTAAAATGGAAACTTCAACTATAGGATTTTCATCTGTAGAGTCCTGCATATTGGAAACTGACAAAGTATCCATGGATGCGAAGTCCTCCTGAAGAGGAAGGCATGAAACAATTATGACAAAGTAATAATAGAAAAGACCACTATGTGACAGAGGGGAATACAAAAGGAAGCAAGAAGAAAACATTACAGAGGCAAATCACCATGTTTACAGAAGAAGGCATACCCCAAAATAGAAGCATAAGGAAAAGCCAAGCCATGAAACATTACCTTGTTCTCAAAATTGCTGGGTGTAATGTATGGCAAGCCAGCCACATCCTGAGCATCATTCCCTTCCAAATATGATTTCACGTTAACCTCCAAATGTTGCAAGAACTCCAACTCCTTCAAGGAAGCATCAGACAGTAGATTATGAATATCATGGAACCCCTTCCTGAGTTCGATTACACTAGATTGTAACATCATTAATTCAGAATATTGGTTCCTATTTCTTTCAGAGTGAACTGTAGATAACTTCTCAAGACGTGAGAGAACTTCAAGTTTTGCAGCCTCTGCCACATCCCTTTCCTTCATGACTCCTGTAAGTTCACTGGCAAGCTTTGCTACATCTTCCTGCAGATTATCGTTTCTCTCTTGAACCTCATTCAGCTCTGCAACCAGTAATTCAGCAGCTCTCTTGGACTTCCGTGACTCTTGTTCAGCAGAAGCCACAGCAGCATGCAAATCATGGCACGCTTTCTCAATTCGTTCCAACCTCTCGACTGGATCAGAGGTATCAATTTCATCACCAACATCAATGTTAGCTACTGTGTTTAATACCCTGCCTAAAATATATCCTTTCTCCTCTAAAACACACTCAGTTTCTGTCAGATGATTCCTCAAGAACAAATTGTCAGCTTCTAATGCCTCTATTCTTTCAGGGTAAGCAGAGAAGTCACGAATCTTCAATTCATAGTCAGCCAGAACATTTTCCCTGTGTCTAAGTTCAGATTTCAAAGTTTCCAGCTCAGCATTCATCTCTTCAACGGTTTTTTTCAGACTATCTCGTTGTTGCACCAAAGATTTCCCCTTCCGAACAGCAACATTTAACTTTTCTCTCACAGAAGCTGACTTCTGCTCTTCTTGATTAAGTTGCTCTTGCAACTCCTCCCTCTTCCTTTTAAGAGCTTGAACTTCATGAAGCAACAACTGAAGCTTTTCAAAGTATCCATCTCTTTCCTCCTTCACCTGCATCAAGTTTTGCAGTGACTCCTCCAGCTCATTTTTCAAAGAAATGACATCATTCTGAGCAGTCACATCTATGCTTCTGGCTTCATCATGAGTTGGATCGACTAGCTTGGTCTGGTCCATTCCAATCTTTACAACTTCAGGATTCACAGAATTGAGATTAGTATAATTCTCTATCAGCTTCTTCAGTAATCTTTCCAAGCATGCAGTACTACCATCAACAGAAACCAAATCTTTTGCTTCAGAATCTTGTTCCTGTAACACATCACCAACCAAGTCCAGCAATCTCTCTATGTCACCTTCCATCTTGAGAAGACGCTCCCCCTCCTCAATCCTCTTTACCATTTCTTCCTGCAAATCACTAACTTTAGTCTGAAGTTTTTCATTCTCAAGTTCAAGGTGAGCTGCCTTTGCTACAAGGTTATGATGATCAGAAGTCAAACTTTCCAATCTTTCAGAAAGATGCTCCCTTTCAAGAGTGACTGATTGAAGGTCTGCCTCCAGAACATATATTCTCTTTTCAGACTCTTCCAAATCAGCAGATAATGACCCACTATAATCTTCAAGGTTATCAATCTTCTTCTGTAGAGAATTTCTATCAAAATTAGCCTCGGAAAGTGCACCCCCTAGCCACTTAATCCTTTCCTCAGGTTCCATGGATCGCAGCTGTGAAGGCATGTCAATTCTATCTAAAAGTTCCTCCCATCTTTGCACCAAGTGGTTCCTTTCCATTAAGGATTGCTCTAGCATTTCATTTTGTTCTGCCAACCCATAAAACTTGCTCTGAAGGTCCTCATATTTTCTTCTCAAGTCCTCTCCTAATATTGAGCTTGGTTGTGCGTCTTCTTTCCAATTATCCACAGTTACAAACCCCACATCAGAGTGGGAACCTCCAACAGAACTTTTCTGATCCCAATCATTGGGAGGCAAAGCATTACCAGTGGTGGACCTCGCTAACCAATCTACCTTTTCAATAATATCTCTAGAATGAAAATGCTCAGGCAGATCTAGGTCTTCTAAAATCTCTTCAATTCTCTGCAGGACAGAGTCCTTGAGTAGAAACGATTCTCTTAATGCAGTCGCTGAGTTGCGAATATAAGAAAGTTCAGATTCCAGAGCTTCCACACGTTCACCTGCCTCTGAGTAAGCTTTAAGTTTTATTTCTAGTTCATGAAGCTGGGAATCTTTCACCTGTAATTCCTGAGAACATCTCTCTAGTTCAGCCGATGTCTCTACAAGTGACTGCTTAAGACCATCACGCTGCACCACCAAGCCTTTCCCCTTTGCCACAGCTATGCTAAGCTTCTCCCTAACAGAAGACACCCGGTGCTCTGATTGTTCAAGTTCACTAATTTTTTCCTGTAACTCAGAGCGCACACTTATAAGGGCTTCTTCCGCATGGCGCAAACTTTCTTTCAGAGTAAGGATTTCCACTTCATGCTGAAGTTGCAATGCATCTAACTGTTCCTGTGCTTCTGTCAATTCTACAACCTTAGATCCAAACTGATGTATGTTGAAGACAAGATTAGCTTTCTTTTTCTCATGTTCAAGAAACTCCTTTTCTTCTTCAAGCTTCATTTTCTCATCTGTCATAAGAGCGAGATTCTTGCTTATGTCAGAATGATCCACCTGTAAAGATGCAAGCATGGCCTTGCAATCAGCTAATTCTGTCTGTAGCTTCTCATTCTCGTGAAGAGACAACAGTTTCTCATCCATGAATATCTTTTTCTCCTCAGTCAGTGAAGACACCTGCTGCTCTGATTGTTCAAGTTCACTAATTTTTTCCTGTAACTCACAGCGCACACTTATAAGGGCTTCCTCTGCATGGCGCAAACTTTCTTTCAGAGTGAGGATTTCTACTTCATGCTGAAGTTGCAATGCATCTAACTGTTCCTGTACTTCTGTCAATTCTACAACCTTAGATCCAAGATCAGCTTTCTTTTTCTCATGTTCAAGAAACTCCTTTTCTTCTTCAAGCTTCATTTTCTCTTCTGTCATAAGAGCTAGATTCTTGCTTATCTCAGAATGATCCACCTGTAAAGATGCAAACATGGCCTTGCAATCAGCTAATTCTGTCTGTAGCTTCTCATTCTCGTGAAGAGACAACAGTTTCTCATCCATAAATATCTTTTTCTCCTCAGTTAGTGAAGCAATTGTAACATTTAACTGCTCAATTTCCTCCTGCAAAGTGACCAGCAAATCCTTGCATCTTGTTAACTCCATTGACAGATTTTCATTCTCGTGGAGAGAAGATTCCTTTTCCTCCACAATTTTCTTTCTCTCTTCGGTCAACGCATGAAGAGTCCCATTCAAGTTCTCATTATCCACCTGTAAAGCGGCCACCTGACTCTTGTAGTCTGCTAATTCAGACAAGAGGCTAGATAAATCCTCTTGTGACCTTACCAGGCTACTCTGCAACTCATTTGCTCTAGTTGAAAATTCCTCAGCCTGTGACAATGCAGTATGAAATTGGTTTTGCAGCTCCTCCCTTCCACTAGCAAAAACCAGGAGTTCAGATCTGCATTGTGCTAGCTCTTCTTCAAGGTATGCATTTCCATTCTGAATCTCATTGAGGGAAGAATGAAGCACAGATATTTCATCAATAAGCTGATGACAATGGCGATCTGATTCTATTTGCAGATCTGACTGCTCAGAAAGCTGTAAGTAAAATACATCTTTCATAAAAGCTGTGAGATATAATTCCTCTCTTAATTTCTCAAATAGATCTGGATGGCAAGATGGAGCTAAACAATCTTTCCCAACATTTGCAACAGAAACTACTTCCTGCGAGTTTAGCAGAAGCTTATATTCATCTTCGTTAAGAGCTCTTATAACCTCTACTAGCTGAGAGAGTCTGACTGGAGAACCATCTCTTGGAATAGACAAAGTCAGATCTGATAAAAGTTCCCCATTCCTCTGAAGAGATGTTTCATGACTTTCATCCTGAGAGACAAAAGGGCCCTTCAGTAAATTTTGCTGATTTTCCTTTACAGTCTTGTCATCACCACAATCACCAGACATTGAGCACATTTCTTTATCATCTTCAACAGGTGAACAGGATTCTACATCTTCTACCTGTTTATTTGTCATCTGAGTACTCTCAGCCAAGCTTCCATCTGTTTGGGAACTGTTGGCTTCCAAAATAGATAAAGATGCATTGTCACACATGGTCTGCTCTGCCTCACGGGATGGCCCCTCCATGCTAGTTACTTCTGAAGTTGCCCCTTCAAGATGTTCAGCACGTTCATGATCAGAAAAAGCAAGTCTACCATCAACTTCAAACTCTGTTTCATTGCCTCTGTCAAATTGATTTAACCCCAAACCATCAGCTTCCTGCATTGCCCCTACCCAGCAACAAATGAGAATTTAATCATACATCAAATCCACACATAAAAAAACCCAGTTTGGGCCGGTACAAAAAACACTAACAGAGAGAATTGGAGGGGAAAAACATGTGAAGAGAGAATGAGAGCACAACCTACATCTGTTACTGGATCTCCCCTTGTTTGAGACAAGGACATATCAGGCACTGTCCCTTCTATTGTATCAACTAAAGTGGATGGATCTGGTGCATTATCATGCTTTGTGTCCCCTTCAAGAACTGGGATGTCTGCAGTTGAGGAAGGTATTTCAGTGCTTGGCTCACTATCAACAGCCCGGGTACTCTCCCCATCATTAGGGCCTGATGAGTCAACATCACCATCACCATGAGCAACCACCTCAATGGGTAATCCATCATTGCTGGCCAATATAATCTCGGCATTGCTTGTTTCAGATGCAATGGGCTCCACTGATGAAACACCTGCTGCAGCATCCAGGCCAGAAGGCAATGAACTCTCCATAGACTGTGACACTGACAAGTCAACAGCTGCAGTTTCCCCTTCAGGGACTTGTGATGAGACTGTTTGTTTTGCAGCAGAAGATGCTGCATCAGCATCAGATTCATGCTGCTCAGACTTGTTAGATCTTTTGGAAGACTTTCCTTGACTGCTACTTCCTTTACCATCCTTCTTCTGTCGATATTGTTGAAGCTGATAAAGATGACAGAAAATTAAACTCTAATCAATCCTATTATTAACCTTATACTCAGGTCAAGTAACTAAAGGACACTAGAACAGCTAACTTTTAAGTCTCTACTTAAGGTTCAGAATAAACAAGACAAAGATTTGAATATTCTTTGGCTCTGTTCTTCAGCAAAATAAGAAACAAGGGTTTAAAGTAGAAATCAACAGCAAGATGAGAGAAAAATTCAAGAACACCAATACATGTAGTGAACTACAGCATGCAATAGAGATTTCCAGTCCTCAAAGAAACAACATACGCAGAAACAGAGTATGTAAGCATAAAAAAAAGGCAACTGCAAAATCAAAGATAAAAGGGAGAAACAAGCGAAACCTTTTTGCGTCCGGCTGCGAGAAGATCGGTACGGCTATTTTTCTTGTCCATCCGATCCGATCCACTCCCTTTTTGCTCCCCACTCCGACTGACCCCTTAGAAATTAAAGCCAAGTCTCAATCACCATTGCAGGATCTCCCTCTACACCATGCCGGCAACGCACAAACAAAAATCAAGAAATCAGAAGAATTTATTATCAACTAAACAAAAGACATAGGGTAACAATAGCTACTATGTAAAGGCCATGGCAGTTGAGGACTATAACAAACATAAGTCTTTATTTAAGGGGGGAAATGCAAAATGAACAACTTAATTTGCTTTCCCTTATCTAACATTATTCAAAGAACCCTAAATTTTCAAAAACGAAGCTTCTTTTCATCTTTCGAATTCATATACTAGTGCTGAATTGGCCAATTAAAATCAAACCATAACGCATTCAATAAGCAATATACACTACCACTGCGAAATCGAAATGAAAGAAAGCAAACAAAAAATCACATATCGGATTCTAATCACAGCAATTCTACTCAGCTTATGGTTATTTACAATGAAGTCTTGAATCAAATAGTACAATCAACATTAAATAACACGAAAAACAACACCTAAATCGAACCTCTTCACATATTGTCGAAAACAAAAAGTACTCCGGTCAGCTACCAATAAAAGGCGATAAAATGAAACCAATGCAGTAAACGAAAGAAAAACAAATGGCTATATTTATACTGTATTTATATTTTCATTTTCAAGTGCGTTTGCAAGAAGGAAATTACCAGGAAAGGAGAGTTATGGCCCAGTTCAGACCTCCAATCCAGTTAAGATCGGTACCATTTCAGGATCTACCTCTAAAAGACGCCGGCGACGCACAAACAAAAATCAACAAATTAGAAAAAATTATTATCATATTAACAAGAACACATAGGGTATCAATAGCTGCTATGTAAGGGTTTATAACGAAGATAAGTCTTTATTAATTAATTTGCTTTCCCTTATCCAGCATTAGTCAAAGAACCCCCAAATCTTGAAAGACGAAGCACCCAAAGGTTCGAGTGTTAATACAGACAGGAAAACAAATTGACGAAAAGAAACATTGGCCAAAGATTTGCAATAGGAATACCTGGAATTGCCGCGATCTGGTCAATAGCGTGGCGCCGTGAGTGAGTTGTGTTTGATTTTATGCCCAACTTGGTTTGTTTTTGAAGAAAGATTTGGCGAGCTAATTGTATTGTACGTTGGCCTATTTTACTCAGATCTAACGCAAAGTTCTCAATTATGTGCAGCTGAAATGTCTTAATTCCGCAAAAATTCAGTGCTGCTTGGTTTGTTTTAATCCGCAACGGTTATGTTTTTGGATTTGGTTTGGTTTATCGTTGCTGTGAAGAAGAAACTTGGGCTAAACCGACATGGATTTATTTTCTGTGGGGCATGTGTGGGTTCATTATTTTGGGCTTTTAAGAGAGTGACTTAAGTTATGATTTATGAACGGTCAATGTCTGTCTATTCCAAAAATTGAAATGAAGACCCATGAGATGGACAAATTTTATGGGCGCAAAACTTTAGAAGCCCACCCAATTCTTGTGTGATAAATAATGAATGAGAAGTGAGGGACATTTCTCAAAAAAAAAAAAAAAAAAAAAAAAAAGTGAGGGACAAATATACAAGGTTGAATTGCAAGTTGAATTCCTTTTTCATTTTTTTTTAACCTTGGTATAAGGATAAATATATATTTCTCAATTAGATCACTGAACTTAAATTTATCTTATGGAATGTCTGATATGTTTTTCCAAAAGTATTGGGATATTTTGGGTGGTGAGCTAACATAAGCTGTTTTGAGTTTCTTAAATGGTGGTGATTGGTGGCCTGATTTAAATGCAACGAATATTGTCCTTATTCCTAAGGTGAAGAAACCTGTGGTGCCAGCGAAATTTAGGCCGATAAGCCTTTGTAATGTTCTGTACAAGATAGTTTCGAAGGTTATTGCCAATAGACTAAAAGTGATTCTGCCAGATATTATTAGTGAGAACCAAAGCGCCTTTGTACCTGGAAGACTGATCTTCGATAACACTTTGGTAGCTTACGAAACTATTCATCAATTAAAAAGTAGGAAGTGTGGTAAGAATGGGTATATGGCGCTAAAACTCGATATGAGCAAGGCTTATGATAGGGTGGAGTGGGATTACTTGGAGATGGTTATGAAGACTATGGGGTTTCCTGGTCACTGGATTTCATTAATTATGACTTGTGTGCGTACTGTATCCTATTCGATAGTGGTAAATGGTCAGCAATGTGGAAATATTGCTCCATCTCATGGAATCCGTCAAGGCGATCCTATTTGTCCATATCTATTTCTACTCTGTGTAGAAGGTCTCTCTGCTTTATTGAATAATGCTGATGTTTCTGGTGTTATACAAGGTGTTTCCGTGTGTCGTGCTGCGTCGAGGGTCACACATTTACTCTTTGCCGATGATAGTTTATTGTTTGCAAGGGCAACTTTGGAGGAAGCAGAGTCTATTTTAGACCTTTCGGCACAGTATGAAAAATCGGCTATTTACTTCAGCAATGATACCCTAATGACAAGTCGAGAATTAATTTAGCAAAAGCTGGGAGTTTAACGGTTGTTGGCTGGTGACAAGTATTTAGGCTTACCCATTTTAGTGGATCGTGAGAAGAAAATACACTTCCAACATATTAAAGACCGTATTTGACAAAGAATTCACCATTTGCAGAGCAAGTTATTATCAGCAGCAGGCAAGGGAGTTCTCATTCAAACAGTAGCACAAGCTATACCCATGTATGCTATAAGCTGCTTTAAATTCCCTAGGACATTCTTACATGATCTTGATATGATATTAGCTAAGTTTTGGTGGAGTCATGGGAAGGATGGAAAAGGCATTCATTGGGTTTGGTGGGAGAAACTATGCACTTCGAAGTTGGACGGAAGTATGGGTTTTAGAGATTTCGAAGCTTTCAACCTAGCTTTTCTTGCTAAACAAGGGTGGAGATGCATTCATAATACTTCAACTCTTTGTTACAAGGTTTTTAAAGCTAGGTATTTTCTAGCAACTTCATTTTTGGAGGCACCAATTGGATCAAACCCATCATATGTTTGGAGATGTACCGTGGAGGGGAGAACAGTACTCAAGCTTGGGTCACGGTGGCAGATTAGTGATGGCAATTCTGTACGAATTATGGAAGATAGTTGGCTCCCAACTTTACTGCTTGGGAGACCCAGTTCAATTGTTCCTAATATACTAGATCATGGACTTGTTTCTGAGTTGATAGATATGGATGAAAGATACTGGAAGGAAGAACTACTACAGTCTCTCTTCTTACCAGCTGAAGTGGAGGCTATTATGGATATTAATCTTATTTTGACAAGAATGGATGATAAACTGATATGGTTGGTCTCGAAGCTGGGAACATTCACGGTTCGATCAGCCTATTTTGTTGCCAGGATAAGTCTTGATCGTGAAGTACCGGATTCGGAGCTGCGAAACCCCATTTGGAGGTTACTTTGGACTGCCAAAGTTACCCCTAAGGTAAAAATGTTTATTTGGCGATGGTCTCATGGTTTTCTTCCTGCCAGGAACATCTTACATTCACGACATATGAAGGTTATTGATGAATGTTGTGTTTGTGGTGAGCCTAATGAAACTTTCTCTCATATTTTCTTCACTTGTCATTTTGCAAAATTGGTATGGGGAGGACTTGTTGGGTGGATGGAGGATTTTGTTGAAAATAATGAGGAAGCCAATGATTTTTGTCTCAATTTATTTATTCCTGCTAAATAGAAAGGAAGTCTTGAAAAGATTTTAGTTGGCTTATGGTTACTTTGGTACAATCGAAACCTTTGTCTTCATGAAGGGCGTTGTAGCACAAGTAACCAGGTAGTTAGAAAGATAGAAGCCATGATCAAGGAGTATGAAGAGGGGATGTCAAGCATTAATGGTGAAAGGATGATTTCAAGGACGATTAAGGTGCTGCAATGGAGGCCGCCAACACCTGGGGAGTTGAAGTTAAATTGCGATGCTGCTTTTAACAGTAAGACGGGATTAGCTGCTTTGGGTATAGTTATAAGAAATGCTACAGGTGGTGTTATATTAGGGAGAATTAGCAAAGTTGAGGGAGCAGTTAGTGCTTTGCATGCTGAGTGTATGGCTCTTATTTATGGCCTTGAAACTGCTTGGGAACATGGTTATGCTTCATTGATTGTTGAGACTGATAGTAAACAAGTTGTGGAGGAGATTGCAAAAGGTCAGGATTTGTTGTGGTCAGGTGCTTTCTTGATTCATGATGTCTTAGTCCTTTCGTCATTGTTTGATTCGATCTCCTTTAATTTTGTTAATTGGGAGGCTAATGTATTAGCTCATAATATTGCAAAGTCTGAATGTAATGAGGGTGACCAGAGAGTGCGTTGGATATATACAAATATTCTATAATATTTCAAAAGCTAAATCATAACATTTTGAATGATAACGTTTTGATTACCTAAATCATAACGTTTTGATCTTTGAATGAGATCAACAATTTTGTCTCCTTTTGATTGCTTGTAACGTTTTAGCCATAATTCCAAACGTTCAGAAACGTTTCCAACAGCAATTGTTAATGCCTTAATAGCATTTATGTTCTTGGCTCCTCCAAACCGTAACTCCCTTTTCCCTTGGCCTATATAAACCCCCTCCCTTCTCATTTCAATACACCAATTCTCAAACACTCTTTTCTCCTTTCTAAATTGTCTTTCTCTCTTTTTCTTGCTGGGTTTGTTCTTGTGGTTCCTGTTAGCCTCGGAATTTCGATTTCGAGAAGAGCTTGTTTAATCCTGGGGGATAGCCGCAAATTGCCGGAAATTATCCTTTAGGACAGTGTGTTGTTCTACACTACTCAAGCTATAGTTTTGTCCTAAATTTTCCAACAGAGTGTGGGTGAGGTATTTAACTTCACATATTTGTAATCCTTCCCCATCTTGATAATAATATTATTCCCGGTTTTCTTAAAAAAAATAAAAATAAATTATCTCAAACAAATCACTAGCATATCAAATGTGATCTCTCTAATATATTTCATCCAATTAACTAGCATATGAATACATTGTCGACACGTCAAATGCCATATCAATTGTAACATCAACTCATGTTTCACCTTGCGCATCATATTTTTCATTTTTCTTCTTATTTTCTATCAGAGTTAAAAAGAAGAAGAATAAGTTTCAACAAATATGAGTGAAAACTTATAAAGAAAAGATGAGAAAAATGCAATAGGTGAATTATAATTAGTTTGCCACGTCATTTTTTCATTAATCTTTTTGCTACATGCCATTTTTCTTTTTCTTTTTCTTTTTCTTTTTTCGATACTTAAGAATCTGAAACTCGGATGACTTCCTCATACAAGGCGGACATATCTGAGTTTCCTCATACAAGGCGGACATGTACGATCATCATGCTCCACCAACACTCTCACACCAAGAGGTGGATCCAACAATAAGAAAGTTTTTTAACTCAATCAACCTAAGAAATCTGCACACCTATTTCCTTCTCCGAATATATGTCGAACCCTACTACCTTCTTCTCCAATCAAACGCTATAATATCTTTGAAAATTTTTTTTATTAATGGAAATAATGGAAAATATTATAGTGCCCGCATTTTGTATATTTATAAAAGTTAAGTGACCTATTTAGGACAAATTAAACTCTAGTGACAAAATTGGAAAATGGAGTTATAGTTCAGTGACCATTGGTGAAGTTTACTTTACTCTATAGATTTGAAGAGAAAAATAGAGAAGGAAAATATGTAAATCAAGCATAAACATACCATTAAAGGAACTGCTTCAGTTCCAATAATCCAATATATAAGTTTAATTGAACATCTGAATCCTACCTATAAAATAAAAAATATGATACACTTAGCATCACACATCATTTGAGGAAGAGTTCCTAAGCTTTAAAAGAAGCAGATCAATTGGGTCCTCCAATACATTTGGGTAGGCATCTCAATATACTATGATAAGAAGGCTTATAAGTTGAGAAAAATTCCGGATCCTCTTCGAGGGACTCTGCATAACTTTCCAAAATTGAAACAATCTCATCGAAGTGTGGTCGTTTGTCAGGATTGCTTGACCAGCATCGGTTGATGAGATGACTGAATGCAAGAGGGCATGTGGAGGGTAGCGGCGGTCTTGCATTCTGCACAAAACTCGGAGAAGATAAATATTGAAAATGAATAGCAGCTCAAGATAAATATTCATCAAAATTTATGCAACTATACCTAAGCAGATACTTTATTCTATGAGATGCAGGATGTAAGCTCAAGAGAAGATTCCATGCAAAATTATGAAAGCATTCTTAACCCACAACCTATCATTAAGAGCAAGACATTACACTTCGAAACTAGAAAAGGCACTTTTGTGATCTGTCACCTGTAACATGTAACAAATGTATCATAGAATTGTGGATTGCAGAACAACCTTCCATATTATTTATGGTGCATAATTCATGCATCCTTATTGGGCTTCCACGTTTTAGTGAATTATTACTTTTCATTAGTTGAAAGCTTTTACCACCAAAGGAACTACAAAGTAATCACAACTAACAAGAAAACAACTATGCTTAACCAATATAAGTCACTTGTAAAGAAAATGACCTGATATATTATCTGAAATTTGTGTACAATTATTATTCTCCCAATTCCATGAAAATCAAGAAACATAAAAAAGCGAAAAAAGAGCAATGCACAGAGTTGAGAAATTATGATAGGTTGCTAATAAGTGATCACTGAGCTATGCCTATCTGCATTCTATTTGGTTAATGTCATGCACTCTGCACTAACAATGTATTCGGAAAAGACATACAAATACCTTTATACCACAGATTAATAATAGAAACTTGCAAAATCGACACAAAATATCCATGCATAAAATACAGTTAACGCACCAATTACTGAAGACAGTGGCAAAAAGAATATAAACCAATACATGCACCCAGTAAGTGAATTCTTAAACATGAGCACATTTACTCTATCCTATATTCAGCAC
Organism: Corchorus capsularis; assembly: GCA_001974805.1. Classification (NCBI taxonomy): domain Eukaryota; kingdom Viridiplantae; phylum Streptophyta; class Magnoliopsida; order Malvales; family Malvaceae; genus Corchorus; species Corchorus capsularis. The sequence goes on along the minus strand of AWWV01010144.1, from coordinate 7,636 downwards.
CTCAGCAAGTTGCATTGCCATACTGTGGGAGAATCACTAGACTCCCTATTTTTCATGAGTCCATCTCTATTCTCACATGTTAATATAAGAAAACTAACAAGCATTCTGGCCATACTTAACAACCAAAAAATGCATAAAGACCCTCCTTTCACGTTGCAAATTTAACAATGAAATACTCATTTACGGCCTGCCGTCTCAGCAGTTGAAAGTGCCACAATTAATTTCAGGTAATTGGTAACATACATAAATCAGTGGTTGGAACAGATTTTTTTTTTTTTTTGACATTTTGATGAATGAGTGAGATTGTGCTCCACTTACAGTTCCATACTTAAAGAGGAGTATCTCACCTATAAGGATAACAAAAGATTTGCCACTTGTACTCATTTCAATGCCAGCAAAGTGGTTTTAATGGTGTCACTGCCTTCTGTATTCTTTCCTAATGATAGGTGCTACCATCACCTAATTATACATCTCTAGGTTCATGATTAAGTCATTCCTAATATGGGGAAATATGAACACCTGTGGTTTGGAATAAGTCAGTATAAAGCAGATCAAAAGGAAACTATCTTACAATCTATTTCCAAGTTGTTAATTTAGAGTCATATCATCTATCCATTAACATGATTTCTTTGCAATATTTCTCAACTTATCCTGCCTGTATTGTGCCATGCCCTGATCATAATAACAGTCATTATTCCACAACCCCTTTTTTTACTTTCCAACAATAAATTCCACAAGTTAGGATCTTATGTGGTTTTATCCTAAAATTTTTCATTTGGTTCAAAATCAGGTCTCACACTACAACTGCCTCTTCTATTTCACTACCCCTTTTTTGCTTGAAACTTGAAAGTAAGAAAATACCTACAAGTCTTTATTCCTTAACGACATCATCAATGGAAAAGATATCGGTGAGTCCATTAACTAGCCAGGACGAGGAAGCAGACAACTTCTAAGCATTAACTTTTGTCAAGGTATCATCTAAGCTTAAGAAGGTAAAGCCGTAAAGGATTTTGAAGGAGGACACTTCATCAAATTAAACTCTCCTTAAGATACTTCAGCATAATAGTAGCATATTAAATTTCCGTTAGAGAAGAAGATGGGGTAGAATCTGGTATTTGTAACACTAATTATCTACTGAGAAAGCTCCCCCAAATGCCTTCTTCATATATGAGTCAGACAACTCCTCAATATAAATTATTGGGTTATCACCATCCAGCTTCTATTTCCTATATAATTGACGAATCAAAATCAATTGATGACCTTTTTAAAAAATGATAAGAAGAAGAAAAAGGGCAAGGGAGAAAAAAGGATAAAAAAACAAGAACCTGCTAGCCTGAGGTTAAGCTTAAGAATCTTAAAAACATGGAAGTTTCATACCAAGAATGAGTCAGGTACTTTACCTTTTGGCAGACAGCAAATGCAGCCTGTTCTGGAGTCATGTTGTCAAATGGTGTCAGAGCTGTTAAAAGCTCCCAGAGGACTATGCCAAAACTGTAAACGTCAACTTTCTTTGTATGATGTTTCTCCTTAATCATTTCAGGTGCCATCCAACGGTATGTACCGGTAAATCCCTTTGCACTACCACACTGAGATTCTAAACAGGAGATACCAAAATCTGCCACCTTCACACACATATCTTCTCCAAGGAGTAGATTTTCTGATTTGAGATCCCTGTGGAGTATTCCCTCTGAATGAAGGTACTGCATCCCACGTGCAATGTCAAGAGCTAATTTGAGAACTAAGTTAAGTGGGACTGAATATGGCTCCTGCTGATGCAGATATTTTCTTAATGAACCACCGGCAAGATACTCAGTGATTATACAGAACACAGGCGGTTTCTTACAGGCTGCAACAAACTGATTGGAGAATAAAGTAACACCAATTAGTGAATTGAAAGAAACTGGAAGCCACAAGCATAAACGACTAAGACCAGCAGTTGCTTTTCATGCACAAAAGGCTCAGGTTATACTGTGATTTATTCAGATGATTACTGGCAATGCTGATAGCAAGAGGTATGGACTCTGCAGGTTTAAGTAATATCGAATTTCTCTCTATTTTTTCCCGATTGTAATTATATTTCATGATTACCAAAAAAAGAAAAGAGGAGCGCAAGGGCAAGGAAATGAGTTGCTTGTCATGTATATAAATGTACAAGGAATGTAGCTTATTTTAGATTCCATAATTTGGATGTTTCACAAAAATGTTAAAGATAAAAAAATTTTGCATCTAAAATATCCTCGATAGAGCATTCTATAAGCCAGACAACAATAAGTGACACACTTAAGTAATAACACTAGTAGCTGGGACAGGAATCTGCAGTTGAATTTACCAATCTCTAAAACCCTGGATGCAAGGGGACTTAATAAATAGTAGATAACAACTCATGCTTGCACCACAAGAGAAAAGTTAAACTATGTAAGTGTTCAATCACATCTGTGGTCCATCCACAACCTCCCCTCATCCACAACCAACAAAAGGGGGAAAATAGGAAGAAATTCCTAACCTCAATAATCCAGAGGCAGGCTGACCTTTAAAGAAGGTTCAAAGAGAGACTAACAACTTAGGAACCAGTTTGCCCACATCTAAACAATCAATATTAAGTGACACCTCTAGGCATCAGGCTCTGATTATTCTTCCCATATGGTATCCTCTCACTACTGAGAATTAATTATCCTATCATATGGCCAAATCTGGTTCTGATGCCACACTTTGCAAGTCAGACAACGTGTTATCAAGGCAGTGGGCAAGTTGAAGGAATTCACATTGCTAGGGTAAGTAAATTCAATGCAGCAGGCAGGAGAGTTATAACACCTCCTAATCAGGAGAAGTAAAGGGTAAGAGTAATAAATAGTGCACATGGCTATTATGTCATGGATAGGTATGATAAACAAGAATCAATAAATGCCAACTGAAGTAGTTCAACAGCGTCCAAGATCATCCCTCCCCCCACCACCAATCCCAAACCAGAAGAAGAAGAAACCAAACAAAAAGGTGACCAAATGGTAAGGGAGAAAAGAAAACGGTCACAAAGTTGAACCAAGGCCACTTCATATGTATATCCCAGACCCAGTATTGGTGTTGACTTATTTCAAAAGGGCAGGCTAAACTAAAGACCTTTTAGGTTGGAATCTTTTAAAGGGAAACTAAGCACATTCTTCCTTTTCAAGGAAAAGTAATGTGATTCCCCCAATTATATTTTATATAACCTCATTCTTATTCCTGCAAAGTTGCTTTCCTACGAGATATGTCTTGATCCATTAATTTTTAGCTATCCTTTTCACTAAAAACTCTTACCTGATAAAGTAAAGAATGTGATCACCATTAAATCACAAAATCAAAAGACGTTAGCACTATATTTCTCCATGTCATCAAAATCACATTCTCCTCCCCCTTCCCTTCTTCCCACAAACACACCCAAAATACATTATTTCAGACATAAACGTAATGCAGGGCAGAAGAATATCAAAGAAACAGAGAACTTACAGTAATGATATTGGGATGGCTCAAATGAAAAAGTAAAGCCACTTCAGAAATGAACTGCTTTTCAAGAAAGTTGGCCAAATTTGCATCCTCCTCAGGCTGGCTTATAAGTTTAATTGCAACATCTCTTTGCTTATAAATCCCTCTGTAAATCCTGCTATGTCGCCCTGAAGCAAACTTGTTGCCAATAAACAACTGTGACATATCAGCACTCCATTCTTCTTCTCCTTCTCCCTTTATCTCAGCGCCAGAGGAAACCAAATACTTGGACCAAGAAACTGCTCTTTTGTATTCTCCAAGTGAAAGCCTCCTTTCTGACCTAACATTGTTGGAGATTTGCTTAAACCAGTATAAATTCTTCATGGGTTAGCACCAAAACTCAAACAAAATCATCAAATCAACCAATGCAGAACCTTAAAAGAAGCAACACCCAAATTTTGAAGGGGAAAAAGGTTTGATTGAAATGGGAACCAAACGTTTGGAAGTTATCAAGTTGGAAATCTAATGAAGATTTCTCATATAGCTACATTTCGAAGATACTCAAAATTTATGTGTTGTAAAACAATAGTCTATGCTAGTATCTATATATAGTATTCAAGCTACAGGTTTTATAATTTGAATTGAATCCTTGTAATTTGAAATAGAAAAACTGAACAAAATCCAGAAAAGGAAGACAAAAGTTTCGTTTCTGCAACTAAAAAATGAAGCTTTTTTCCCTCTTTTTGTTCTCCTGGAGATGATAAAGCAACCCCTTTTTTCTGTTCTTACAAAATCTCAAAGCTTTGGTTCTAAAATCAAACGAAAAGGACAAGGAAGGACGACGGAATCCACCAGCTGGAATTCCCTTCCTTATAAAAGAAAAATAAATCAATAATAGAAATGGGTTCCTAGATATAGCTGAGGTTAAAAAAGCTAATGTAAAAATGGTGACTATATATATATATATATATATATATAAAAGAGAAAGAAAACTAAAGAGACCCTGAAAAACTAAAATGGGAAGAAAGCATTCTCAGGGCTTCATCAAAGCATCAAAAAGCAAAGAGAAGAAGAGTCGGTTGGGTTGTTGTTGTTTGTTGTTTAATGTTTTATGGTTTGCAGTGAAAGCATATGCAGAGAGCTCAGCTGGCGGTTTTCTTTTCTCTTTCCCAAAGCAACCCTCCAAAAAGAAAAAAAAAAAAACTGGAAAAAGAAGAAAGAAAATTACCTACTCTAGCTAGTGGTAATAATAATAAGTAAAAAAAAAAACAAAAAAAAGGAAAAAAAAATTCTATGTCTCTGTCTAAATTGTGCCTTAAAAAAAAAAAGGTAAGAAGAAGAGATATAACATAAGGCTATGGGTGCTGCTGCTGAGTGTTTGTTTACTGGTGGAAGAGTCGTTGAAACATTGATAACGTGCGAAGATCCACTTCGGAGGAGACAATCTGGGTCTTCTTGATTATGACTTCTGCCCCATTTTCTTTTCTCTTTTGCCCCTCTTTCTTTCACCTTTTTACCATTCCATTTCCTTCTGCTTTTTGGCTTTGCCGTGACCCCTTTTCCTTCATTTTCAATTTACTACCCATACTGCCCCTTTCAATCATTCATTCCAATTTTTACAAAATTTATTTATTTATTTACATGTTTTTTCAAAGAACAAAATTTACATGTTTTAAAATATTGGAAATGATGTATTAAATGAAAGGACTCAATTCTTCATAAATAATGTTGACGTTCAACTCACTTTTGTAAATAAAAATATATATGCTTAAGAGTTTATTATCATTTGAGATCCGATCCGAATCTAGATTAGTGGAAGTTAAATGTAATTACATCACACAATTGTTAAGTCAATAATGACACTATATTACCTACTAGGCAATATGGCAATTGATTCGGAAACATATATCAAGAATCAAATTTATCAATACATATACCTCAAGTGACATATTTAAAGGATTGACCATATATATTTATTAATTCAAGTAATTAGTCTATAAATTTTCTTTTTCCTAACTAGGGGTGTAATCAACCAGATTTGACCCGAATAAGATACTAAGATACTCGAGCTTGAAATTCGAATTGAGCTCAATTGAATTTTGCTTTTGAAGTTTGAACTTGACTCGAGACAAGTATTGAGTTGCTCAAACTCGTTCAATTAACTCATTAAATAATAAAAAACTTAGGAATCAAACTTAATATTTTAGTTTGAACTTGAACTCAAACTATGATTAAATCAATTTTCATAAATAATAATATGCTATAACTATTTGAGTAGTTGGACAAGTACTATAAAACTCATATACTCGACTTAAGTTAAGTTACTGAAACTCAAACTCGGTTCGACAAGAATTAAGCTTGAATTTTTCTCTAATCAAATTCGAGTAACTTGTTAGTTGTTAGTAGTAAGGAATGTGTGTGTATCATTTACACCCAACAAGTAAATTAGTAAATGCAATGCATGGAGGAGGAATGGAATTATTAGAATTTCCTCCTCCGAAAGTAAAAAAGAAGGGTGATTTGGTAAAGTTGCGTTGAAACAAACAAGGAAACAAAAAAAGAGGGATAATTTCATTTGGGGACACCAAAAAAAGGGGGCAAAAGCCATAGTGGGGGCTACGACGTTACAACAGAAAACAGAGAAAAAAGAATTGAAGAAGACAAGACAATGAACAACGAACAATGAAAAGGCAAACCAAAACAAAATCAAAATATATAAACAAAGTAAAAATTAAAAAACGAAAAAAGAAGGGAAATTTTCTGCTCAATGTTTGTTTCTTTTTATATTAGCATTAGCAATATTATTATTAAATTATTGGGAAGAGAGCAATGGAGAGTGGGGCCCACGCTCACAGGGTGGTAAGCCGTGGGTGTGTCGGACATTTGCCGTATTGGTATGGTCCTCTTCCGTATACGGTCTTCTCTTTCCTCAGTTGATGTTATTTTTAATTTTAAAAAATTTTATTTTCAGCTTCTCTTAATTTTTGTGCCTTTTTTATTTTCTAGTTTTAGACTTTAGTTGTATGTATTTTAGTGGTGTTGTTGTTAAAAGGCCCACCCGCTGTTGGAAAACGCGTGGCACACGCTCCTCCAGGAGAGGAGAGTCGGGGCCTGGGGCCTGGGGCCTGGGGCTTAGATATAGATAGCTGGGTTTGGGTTGGCAAACCCGCTGCGTTGCTTGGGGCTCAGCCGGCAATCTTGGGACAATCTTCCTACTTGTTCTGCCTCTTTGCTTTCCTTGCCTTGCTGGATCTACCCTCTTCATAATCATGTTTCCCCTTTTCTTTGCTCCAATTCATTCAACATTCACATTATATTATTTCATCATGAATCAACTACTTTCTAATTTTTGGAAAGGAAAAAATTAGTACGTATAATAATAAGAGTAGGGAGCTTATTCCATCATCCAAAGGTTAGGTAAGCAATCACCTTATTTTTTGGTACATAGACTTTGAGGAGCAGAATAAGTTATCTAATCTTATCTTCAAGACCAGTACAAGTCTATACGTAAACTCTTATAAGGATTTACGAACATCTTTTTTTATAAAATTGTTTGAATTTATAAATCGTCTATCAATACAAGTAAATAGTTAGTGATTTAAATCTGAATGTCTCTCACCATAAACTCAAACCCTTACCAACTTGACTTGCCCACATTAACAACCATAATGTTTTGAGATTTTCTCAACTCACCATTTAGTAGCGAAGTGTGTCGTCCAAATATAAATCATTTACTACTACTATGAAGGATAGTAATGATCTCGAACACCATCATATATCTTCTACCACAAATTTTAAATCCGTGTACCACTTTGGACTCCTAATTTATATTTATTTAACATATAAAGGTGAAAAGTGAATTACTACATGTATATTATAGTACAACTTTATTAAATTAAATTTAAATTAAAAGTGTTGATTTTGAAAGAAAGAGTGTTGATGATTATAATTAGGGATGGTTGGTGAAAAAAAAGTACAAAATATAGTGTACGGTGTACCACAATCACATGCATGGTTTTTAACATAGGGTCAACGTCCCTTAATTTTGGAGGGATATGTGAATAGGGATCTAGTATTATAATCTAAATAAATTAAACCTACTATAAAGAACAGTAAAATTCACCAATCTAATATTAATATTAATATTAATAATATATTAATATATATATATATATAT
>AWWV01010143.1:0-35192 GCA_001974805.1 Corchorus capsularis | reverse complement strand
GGTGACAAGTCATTATCAGAAACAAATTCATAATTTCTTCCAGTTAATCACAAGAGATAATAATAATATATTAATCTCTTATGTATTGAAAAAAGTAGTTTATGATTTAAATAGACAGCCTTTATACAATCTTATTGATTCTAATTATCTCCATAATTTTAGAAACATGCACATGCAAATGGCGACGTTTCTGAACTGGCCAAAAACGATATGTCTTGACCTAATTAGCCAAAGATGGTGGAGATCAACCTATAAAGACGATGATCAATAATTTAATTTAACCTATAGTACAGATTATCCCCTAATCCGTACTTAATAACGGTAGTTGGTAGGTACCTAAAACATAATAATTTAAAATAATATTTATTAATTAATTCTGACAGCATCCTTTAGGTGTAAGGTTGACACCCATAATTAAATTAATGGTTTATATATCCATCAAATATGATCATGGGTAAACCTAATTGTTAGGTATATATATTAAGCAGAAATTAAGAGTATTTAATTTATCTCTAAAAAAAAAGAGTTTTAATTTAATATATATATATGCTCTTTATATCTATGGATGTCTTTTTTTTTCCTTGGTATAAATCATAGTTATCCGTATTCATTTTAAAGGTATGATTATTAATATTGATCGAGACAGGTCTATTTATATCACTATAAGGGTAAAACTATATATTCCCAATGATGGTTCTCGATCCCTAAAAAAAGCATTCAAAATTTGAGACATTATTTAAGTAGAACAAATGTCAAACCGTATACTTCTTTGTTCTGTTAAATATAGGTGGATCTCTTATTTTGCTGGTAATCAAAATATAGATTTACATTGTTAATGTTGAAAACAGAAGACTTAAGATATGCATATATATATATATATATATATATGATAGCAAAGACAGGGAATAATGGTACTGTGTACTTAATTATTAACAAGATATGTATAGTTGAAGAAATCATGGAATTCTGATTATGATATCTAAATTGGAATCTTACACTAATTTGAATGGTTGGCAATCTTGGCACGATATCTCATGTATGTAACACCAATCTTTGGAAGGGAAGAGATAATCAAGTTGAAGTTAATTTTTTTGAACATTTGTTTTTCCTACGTAAAATCCAAATTTCTTGGCCCATAGGCCATTTTCAAAAATTGAATGTAACTTAGAGGAACAACAAGTTTGGGTGGGTCATGTACCGTCTATAACTTTTTAACCCGGAGGTTGATTAATAAAATTTGCCTTGGAAATTGAGGAATTCTATTTTGAGAATTGAGGCCTCGAAGAAGATAATTAAATATTGGAGCATTGTTAGAGTGCCTAGAGAATGCAATGAAATTGCAGATGCTCTTGCAAAAGCAGGGGTTGGGAGAGAGGATAAGCTTTTGGTGATGATGTAGTCCGGAATGTGTTGCTTAGCTGCTGTGATTCTATGGGTTGCTTGGAAGTTGCTGTTTTGTTATGTTTCCTAACTATGTATTTTATGTAGTTGTTTATACCTCAATTTATAATTGAGGGTAAATTGGTCTTTGTATAAAGGAAATTAAGATGTGTACTTAGGATTTAATCAGAAATCCTGATAAAACTTAGTTTCTGCACCACCCTGATTCTATCAGAATTAGGAAATCTTACAATTAATTAAATAAGGGCCAAAATTAATAATTAAATTAATTAATAATAATTATTTTTGGAATAATTATTATTAATTTCTCCTAGTATGCCGCCCCTACTTATGGGATGTGGTGTAACAGGCCTCAAGGGTGCAGCTTCCTTAGATACAGCAGCTTGATACCTCAGGCTGAGAGTAAGGAAGGGAGTTGTATGCTACCTGACCATGTAGGTGGGAGATATATCATGGAATAAAATAATCTAAGTCTTTCCCATACCCAAGGAAGGCCGCCCTAGTCATAGGATGCAGTCTCCTCACCCCTTGCACTAAGGAGGCAGGGAGTAAGAGATTATCAGCAAGTGAAACACTCACTGAACTAAGGGAGGCGTGAGATATTATCACTCACCCCCCTTATACGTGACCACCCTAGTATAGTGGTCAAGCCGTCCAGCTAGTAGTACTCCCCCGGGAGGCAAACTTGCATTATGTTCATTTAAGGACAAAAAGGCAAGGTCAAAGAAATTGAGCTAGCTAGGGGTTGCGGCTCCAAAAAGGGGTTTTACCATGATGTTCCTTGATACATGTAGATCATCTTGGTGAAATTTCATCTCAAACAGACTTCGTATTAAAAACTTATGCAAGTTTTTCAGTTAAGGACAATTTGAGGTGTCAAACCAACTTCTCTATGCTAGAGAGTTCGGTTTTAATTAGAATTTTTTCCATAGCTTCATGAGGATAATATAAGTTTACTGGTGGAAAATCAGCTTCGTTGGACTCAGAATGAAAAACTTATGCTAGTTTTTCATTTAAGGACAACCTGGGGAGAGAAACCTAGTTCACCATCAAGGGGAGCTCGGTTTTACTTTTAGAATTTTTTCCATAGTCTTGTGGAGAGAATCTAAGTCCCTTGGCAAAGTTTCAGTTCATTCAGACTTAGAATGAAAAACTTATGCTAGTTTTTCTTTTAAGGACAGTTTGAGGTGAGAGGTTCGATTTACTATGAAGGAAGGCTCAAGTTTGAGCTCGATCCAAGTTCATTTGCAACTTTTACACCTTCTTCAGTTAAGGACAAAGTGGCTTTAACACCCCAGTTTAGCCATGGTTCTTAATTAAAAGGTATTTTCATGATTCAGAGAGCTAGATATGGCTAAGTATGAGTGATTTCATGGCAAAGGGTACTTAGTTCCATGACCCAGGGTCACCTCTCAGCTAATCAAGTGGTATCAGCTCATAGGAGGTAACAGAGACTACACCTGATACAGCAGATGTTATCCAGCACCTCATGTTACCTAGTACCTCATCATACCTGGTACTACGAGAGGGAAGTCGCCTATCACCATGAGGGACGCCTCATCTTCCTCTCCTCACCCTCCTATCACCTGCTGCAGCAACCAGAAGGAGAGGGAAACTTCACTACAACTTCATGGAAGTTTCCTCCGACCAATCAGAAGAGTTCGACTTCCTCAGCAAGTAAAACCCACCAGATTTCAGGTCCATGCCGTCCCCTATATAAAGGAACCAGTTCCAAAGTTTCAAATCAAGTTCTACACTTCACAACTTGCTCCGTGCAAAAAACCAAGCTCCGTGCTTATTTTCTCTCTGGCTCCGCGCCTTTTTACTCTTGTTCATCACGAGTTCTTATTCGTTCTTCAAATTTCCTTCGTTCAATCTCGTCTACGGACGTAAAAACATCAATCTCTTGTTCATTTTAGAAAAGACAGCAATCAAATTGCTCTTTTCCCCATGTTTCAGTTATCTCTTTTAGGAAGTCAATCTAGTGGATCCAATGATTTAAATGCTCCGGTGTGACTTTGATCCAGTCCCCACAAATCGCTCTGATCTTTTTAATCTGTTGCGTTTGCACCAGACCTAGTTGTTTACTCTCTCTTTGTCAATTTCAGCAAATTGACTGGCACCCCCTATGCTGTCATTAAGTAGTTTTCGTAGAAACTTTTCCAAGAGATTTTTGGCGCAATAGTAGTTATTTTGTTTTGGACTCTCTAGCTTCTTGAAAGCTAGTCTGTGGCTGTGTTGTTTGCAGTTTCTGCTGCTGTTTTTCTTTGCAATAAAAATCAAATTAAGCAAGTAGGCCACTTTCATTTTAATTCTGAGTTATTACTAATTACTTTATTATAGTACTAGTATATAATAATAATAATAATAATAATAATAATAATAATAATAATAATAATAATAATAATAATATTTTTTTTTTGAAAGACAAGTGAATTTATTGAATATAGGCATAGCAAAAGCTACAAGAGCAAAATAGCAACAACTACGATCCAGAGAAGAAGAACAAAATAATAAGACTAATTGCTCAATTAAGGGTAAAACGTTTTAGTTTAGGTTAATTTGGGGTAAAACCTTTTAATTTGGTCGATTGAGGGCAAAATGTTTCAAATTCGAGTCAATTTGGGGCAAGCCGTCCAATTAAAGGGAAGGTGTGTTGCACATGTGATTTTGGCACGTGAAGGTGGCTGACATGTATCCTTTTTATTTTGAATTTTAAATTTTTAAGCTAATTATTTTTATTTAAAACAAAAATAAAAGGGAATTTTTCGCCCAAAATAAAACGTTGCATTTTGGTCAGACTATAAAAGGGTTTGGGGCTTTTTTTCCCTTCATTTTTCATCTTCTAAGGAAAAATCTCTCTCTCTTTATTTTCCTTCAATCCGTTCGTTCATCTTCTTTGTTCATCTAGTTAATTAGCCTTGGGAATTTCCTATTTGAAGCCATGAATCGGCTTGTTTGACAATGCAAAATTTAGGTAAGTTTCTAGTTAATCGTTGTTATTGAATTTTGCTTCTGTTTTGGATTTGCGATGTGCTTGTTTTCTTTATTCAGTATTATGACAGCTTAATGAGCAAAAAAGGCCCTTGAATTTACACCAAACGACCAAATAAGCCCCTGAACTTTTATTTTGGCCAAATAAGCCCCTGAACTCTTAAAAAAAATGCGAAATAAGTCTTGTTGCTAAGGCTAAATGCTCAAATAAGGACTAAACTGTTCAAGATTTTCTCAAATAAGGATCAAAATACACAATTCCAACAAATTAGAAAACATACTTAATATTTTTTCACAAATTGGATACAATATAAGTTGATACTAGTGTGTAAGATATATATATATATATATATATATATATATTGAAAAGCATATGATAATTTATATTATATTGCGTCTAATGAATTTATTTTGTTTAATAGGGTTTGATTTTTAATTAACATGATAATATCATTTTTCTATAAAATTTAACGTGTATGCATGAGAACTGAGAAGCATTGGTTTCCATTTAAGGATTCCTTAATTTGTAAAAATTTGCTAAGTATATGTTCTAATTTGTTGGAATTGTGTATTTTGATCCTTATTTGAGAAAATCTTGAAATGTTTAGTCTTTATTTGAGCATTTAGCCTTAGCAACGGGGCTTAATTGGCCAAAATAAAAGTTCAGGGACTTATTTGACCATTCGGTTTAAGTTCAGGGGCATTTTTGCTCATTAAGCCATATTATGACAGTTAAAATCGATATTGGGTTACAAGTTTTTTTTGTGCAAACAATGGTGTATTATGTGATTTTTTTTTGTTTCTGTTGGGTTTTGAAAAATTTAGGGTTTGTTCTTGTGTTAATTTGGAATTTAGGGTTTCTTATCAGTTCAGATGAAGGAGATGAGCAAATAAAGGGTAAAACGAATTCATGTTTTACAAATAAGGGCAAAACTTTTTTTGGTTTTTCCAAAAAAAGGGCAAAACGTTTTGACTGTTAATGGTGTTTGGTGTAAAGTTTAAATTGGAATGTGTTTGATGGAATGTATTTTTGTGCCTGCAATTATGATTTCTATTTTATTCTCAGTATACGCAAGTAATAATTTATGCATAATTGTTGATATGGTGGATTTTTTCAGAATGGCATGTTTTGGGATTACTTTTTCAAAGTCAAATGCAGAAGAACTACAACCCTTTTTCATCTTGGATGGAGATGAAGATGGAGAAGTCTTGGAGATAACCTTCAATCATGGAGTTTAATACAAATATCCATGGATATATCGAACAGATATGTTGACGGATATATCGAGGTATCGATGAAATTAAAAAATAAGTGGTCCAAAATGCACTAAAACGACGGATATTTATATTACACATTTGAATTTTGCCTTGAAATTTTGACCAATTCTTATTTACATATTTCCACATATTTTAGAGTCAAGATATGATAAATAGAGTATATGTAGACATTATTTTTTACTGCGAAAAGCGTATATAATATGTATAAATCAAATATACTAATTTAATCATACATTTGTTTTATCTTCAAAATGATGGTTACCAAATAAATCACTTCATTAGATGCAAAAGTTTAAATGATTTCTTTTTTAAAGCAAGAAAGTACTAGATCCTATTTTTGAATTTCTTGGAGGCTCAAAATCACTGTTACTGTAGTTACCACTGCTATGATTTCTACTAGGCATGGATATATCATCTCCCCCGGGGGCGGTAATCCAGTCAAAATATTCAAGTCATGACATATAAGGTTTATAAACCACCACATAATAATGCACATATTCCAAATATGCCTCTCGACTAATACTTGCTAACCATCCAATAGGGGGGCACTCACCCGAAATTGCGTCCGTGTCTGGCTGTTGCATTAGATGCTCATTATAAGTCTGTTGTTCAAGTGAATACTCTGACTGTTGCTCATTTGAATGAAATTGTATTATATTATACCTAGGATCTATTTCAAACCGAATCACTTAAACGAAACAATTCTTCGTATTACTATTACCACACTTTTGTAAAAATTACTTCAATTGCTAATATTTTTGAAAAAATGAAATAATTCATTGAAATGTCGCTTATATTTTTAATCCTAAATATAAAAACGAAAAAAATATTTAATTTAATATGGATATTTACGGACATATCGAGGTATCGATAAATATCGACGGATACACGGATATATCGATGGATATCCGTTGACATTGAATTTTTTTAGGATATTTATATCGAGGGGTACAAATATTGGATATATCGACGGATATATCGAGGTATCAACAGATATTTAATTCCATGCCTTCAATCTCCCAATCCTCCATTGTTCGCAAAAAGTCTAACCTTCAAAGGATTTTTTTCACCCATAGTTGTTTTCTGAAATTAAAATTGCTTTTAAGCCATTTTTATTAGATTTTTATTTTTTTTTAATTTTTTAGGTTTTTAATTTAACAAATTTAATTCAAAATTTTAATAAATAAATATATTTTAAGGACTTAACAGTGCCACGTCAGCGTCGGTTAGCACTAACGATGCGTTTCTCCCACTTCCGAAAAGGTCTTGCCCTTATTTGCCCTTATTAATTGATTCGATTGGAACATTTTGTCCTTAATCGACTAAATCAAAAGATTTTACCCCAAATTAGGTCTAAATTGAAACGTTTTGCCCTTAATTGAGCGATTAGCCAACTTATAACCCTAAAGTTGGAGATGACTTGATGAATGGGAGGTCAAAATTCAAAAACGTTACACAAAAAGATATTATATATATATATATATATAGATTCAAATTCCACCTTCCTCCCCTCATATTGTAAACAAGGGGAAAAAAGCTCAAACCTAATAAAGTTTTTCGGAACATAATTTGGTTTTAACATTAATCGAATTAATCCATACTTATATGGGATTAATTATAGGATTATTATGAAGATGAAGATGGATATACGATGGTGATGACAGGGAAGTATTTGTCATTTAGCCGAGATTTGTGAATTTGATGAACATGGGTGATGGAGTACACCACGTGAACCTCTCAAGTCTTTAATTTTTCGCGTGGATTTTTGCACTAATTAGAAGGCAATGGAAAAAGAATGGATTATGAGTGATGAGTCTTTTTCAAGTGAATATATGACTTGCAATCTACCAGCTTGATTGTTACCTGTACACGTTGCACATCGGTGTCTCTCTCACTTACAAAATTACAACCATCAATTCTTTTTCTTATGATGATCCGTGATTGATAATGAAATGTTGATGAGGTTAACAGTCATTATTATTATCTGGCCAAAAAAAAAAGGCCTCCTTATTAATTATAATATGTTTGATGCTTAAAATGTAAGGATTCTCACCCTTGTTTCTTATAATATGTTCACAAGCTACTATGTTAATATAACTTGGGCAGTAATATTTCTGGTGATTTTATGGTGCATTTAGAAACGGAGGAACTTACTTGTCTTCCATGATGTAACTGAATCTGCTGGGAGTATTTGGTATTGAGCTTATAAGTTTTCTCGTGAGATTGAAGCTGCTCATGCTAAACATGATAATAAACATAGTCCAATGGATTATTTGGCCGAAACCTCCCTAGGTAGTTATGTGTTAAATACTGATGGGCAGTGAAACATGATACGGTTCTAGCTTCTGCAGGAGGGTTGCTGAGAGATTATGATGGCAATTGGCTTATGGGTTTCACAATGAAGATTAGTGTAACAGATAGTCTTACGGCGGAACTATGGGGCATTCGTGAGGGTTTGAAGTTAGTTAAGTCTTGTGGCTTTTCTAATGTTATTGTTCAAATGGATGCGAAGGTTGTCGTAGATTTCTTGAAACAGGGCATTGCAGATACTCATCAGAATTCCATTCTAATTCAGGATGTTATGGCACTGATTAGAGAGGGTTGGGTTCAGGAAATTTGTCATATTTATCGTGAAGGTAACCGTTGTGCTGATTTCTTGGCTAATATGGGTCAAGTCTCCGATTTTGGTTGCACGTTTGTTCTGGAGCCTCCAATGGATTTGCAGACATTACTTGAAGAAGATGCTAATGGTGTTGCTGTTCGTAGATCTTAGCTGACGTTTTTCGGTGCCTTTTGTATCAAAAAGGATATCAATATATGAAATTGCAAATGTTCCACTAAACAAAAGATTTTATTAAGGACACTAGGAAGATACAAAGAAAATGAGATTCAATGATCTCGGATGCTTGAATACAAGTGTTTAAAGGAAACTCTAAGTTAGTGAACTACTCCTACGATACAAGATTACACTAATTCTAAGGGTTACTTCTAATAAACTAGCCAACTATGATGATTTTTTGACTTCTTGTCATTGATGAATTTGCCAACCCTTTCAACATAAGAAAAACTCTTATTTATAGTGTCCAAATTAGTGGTTAATT
This sequence comes from Corchorus capsularis, assembly GCA_001974805.1. Lineage (NCBI taxonomy): Eukaryota > Viridiplantae > Streptophyta > Magnoliopsida > Malvales > Malvaceae > Corchorus > Corchorus capsularis. The sequence continues at coordinate 26,418 of AWWV01010143.1, read as the reverse complement.
AACCACTCATCCAAATTTAATTAAGAATGTGAATTGTATTTAGTTTGTTCCCATTTTAAGTGGAATTAACCGGCCACTAGTTCACTTAATTAACCACCATTAACCACTCAAATTAACTCCCAAGGCTTAAACATCCTATAAGCCCAAAAAATGAATAATTACAAGCCCAATTTACACTATGCTTAATCCATCAAAGCCCATGAACATTAGGCCCGGTCCTAGTATTAATTTTGCAACCTAGCAATTGCCCCTAAATCAAATATTGATTTATGACCGTTTAGTGGAAAGAAAATAAATCTTTAATCCTCAATTACGGTTTTTCTCTTTCAAAACCCTATTAATCAGGCTTCAAACCATGTTTCACCTTTTCAACTTCTTTCACCTGCCCACTACTTTACCTTTCCTCTTCTTCTTTTCACTTCCTTTACTTTCCTCACAAAATTAGCATGATCATGGCACCACTCAAACCTTTGAACAAAACATCTCCATTCAGAAAAGATGCTAAACACAGGCTCCAAACGATGGCCGACACCAATGCTAGAATGGGGAATCACAATGCTTGCACCATTTGTGGTAATCAAGTTGATGATTCATCTGATCTTGAAGAATGGTTACCAATTCCGAGAATGGAGCACTTATTGTTATATACTCCAAATGCTCAAGTATTGAATTAATTCATGGGGGAGTCTGTAATTCCCTCATGGCCATCTTCTGACAAACGTTTCTTTGATTGGTACACCAAATTGGCCGAAATATATACTCCATTTTTGGCAAAATTTAGGTATTTTTTCTTTGCTTGAACTTACTTTGAACATTCCAAGCATTGATCCTCATATTATGGCGACTCTGCCATTATTCTGGTCTTCAAATTACAATGTGTTCTTATTTTCTTGTGGTTGGATGACTTTAACTTCTAAAGACCTCTCCATGCTGACTAGGGTAAAATGTTCTCGATTAGGAGCCCATCACAGAACATTTTTTGAACCACTTCCTAGTGATTTCCCTTTGAAGAACTATAACTCCTTTCATACTCTAGAAAGGTAATGTATCACTTCCTATACTATTCCTGACAACAAAGAGCATATAGGATTTTTACTGTATTATCTTTGCAAGTTTGTTTTTTGTGTCCCAATCAGTGATGCTAACCAATATCCTCCTATTGCTGAAGCTCTAAACAAAAATGAATTTGTAGATTTAGTACCATTGATTTTAGCCAAAGCTTATCATGTTATGACTTCTTTAGTAGCTGAAATTTCTTCAAATGTGCCTACCTCTTATATAGAAGGACCACTTTGGCTTTTCCAATTATGGTTCTATGTCAATTTTTATTCTTCATCTCCTTATTTCTTCCCAATTGGAACTGCTAGAAATAGTGTAATTTTAAGGCAACAAATAGTGAAGAATCCTAAACACTCTGACTTAATCAGCCTTATTGACTATTTCTTGAATCTCCAAGTTACTAACCATAAGTTTTTTACCCCTTATGATCATCTTGAGGACAGATATGCTGATTTTTTTTGGGTTACCTAGAGAAACTTAATGCCCTTCACTTCAATTTATGAAGATATGAACATCACCTGGGCATCTTTCATTAGTCTCAGAGATCTTGTTGGAAAAATTGGATTTGGACCTTCTGCTGGCATGCCTTTTTCCACCACATACTCTCCTCAATTTTGCCAAAGGTAATTTGGCCTTTTACAACAAGTTCCTGTCCCTAATTTCTTTACTGCTAATCCCAACTTTGAGCCCATTCATGAACTTGCTGAAGATTGGGAACTTCCAACTCTTCTTATGTTAATGCCAAATTTATCCATGATGTGAGGGATTCGTTCATGATCTTCAAATCTCTTCCTGGTGTTCATGCAACATTTAATCCCTGGTGGGTTGAACATGGTTTTACTTTCTACTTTAAGCAAACCAGAGTTGAGATCTTCAAAAATCTTTCAATTTCTCCAGTAAGTATCTTACTTCCATTTTCCCGATTCTCCGAACTTCCCAATTGCCAGCGATTCAGTAAGTAATCATCTTACTTGTATTTGTATTCATGAACACCTCACTTTAATAATCATATTCTCCGGTGTAGGATTTTTATTTTAATTATGAAGAAAACCAAACTGAGAACAGCTCAGCAGAAATTTCATCTGATGGAGGTTTTCCATCAAACTCTGATCCCTAGGTAAATATAATCCTAACCTTTGCAATTCTGTTTCAGATAAATTTGCTATCTCTTCAGTTTGCTCTTGACTGTCTAATGTGTTATCGTACATTCAAAGCTCCAAAGTTGCTTGAAGAATCTATGTCAGATCTGAAAGACATGTTTTTGCCCCTGACAAAAGATATCGAAAATTTTATAGCTTTGAAATTGGCTAAATCATCACTGTGCCTTGAGAAAATGTCTCTTTTAGTTCCTGAAGATTTCTATTGCAAGAATTTTATAATTGCTAGTCAACTAGTTTTATTATTGATCTCCTCTAAATTTTCTGACAACAAAGCAGAGATGACTTACTTGAAGAATTCTCTCTTCAATTTGGAACGTGTGAAATTAGAACTCAGAATGATGTGGTATGAAGGAATTCACTCCTATTCAGATCTTTGCTCAAGAGAAGAACAAGAACATTTTAAAGATTTTTGCTTCCAATATCGAGAGAGAATTATCATGTTTTGTAATTTGTACAGTAGGAAGAATGTCATAGAACACTCCCTTGAACTTCTAGATTATCATCAAGAAACACTCTTGACAGTTTTGTCAAACTTAAGAAAGAATGTAGCCTCTCCTTCAGTTTGATTTAAGCTTACTTATATGATATCTTAAGAAATTTCTTTGTAAAGAATTACTCTTTTTGTAAATTATATATTTCCTCTATTTCTAACTACAACTTACTTGTAAGTCAATTTCATTTACTTATCATCTTTTATATGTATTTTAATTTTTTTCTTTTTATAAAATATCATAATCAAATCAAGGTTTTAAAGAATTTAAAAGATGGACATCCTCACATTCATAACCAACAATGATTTGAACAAACATATCTACAGTCAGTTATACATAAAAAGTTAAGTTTTGTTTTATTAAACTGATTTAATAAATCAGCTATTTTATAGCAAGAATGCGTTACTAGACTAATACACTGATATATGCTAGACATCTGTCCAATAATTGACTTTGAATCCCCTCTAACCAATACTTAATAAGCTTTAAGCTCTAATAATAATTATAATCCAGCAATTAAAGCCTCATATTCAGCTTGATTATTTGAACATTTGAACAACAAAGAGAAAGAGAATTTAAATATTTTTCCTAATTGAGAAGTTAGAATTACTCCAGCTCCTGCCCCCAGTTCAGTCTTTGAACCATCAAATTCCAAAATCCATGGAACATGTTCAATTAACATAACTTCATCTAATTCAGGCAAGGTCATTTGACAAGGATGATCATCTAGGAAATCAGCTAATGCTTGACCTTTTATAGCTTTTTGAGGAACAAAATTTAAAGAGAACTCTGATAATGCCAGAACCCATTTTCCAATTCTATTTCCCATCACAGGTTTGTTTAACATATACTTAATAATATCACTTTTACAAATCAAGTCTACTTTTTCATTAAGCAAGTAATGTCTCAGTTTCATACATGCAAAATATACTGTTAAACACAATTTTTCAAGAGCAGAATATCTCAGCTCAGCATCTATCATATTTCTACTTAAATAATACACAGCTTGTTCTTTTCCTTCACTTGAATCTTGTGCCAACAGTGCACCAAGTGATTTTTCTGTACAAGCTACATACAGTTTAAATGTTACTCCTTTTCTAGGAGGCATTAACAAAAGTGGATTTATCAAGAACTTCTTGATTTCTTCAAAGGCTACTCGATGCTCATCATTTCAGAGAAAATTCTCCTCTGATTTGAGTCTCAATAGTGGAGTAAAAGCATATAACTTTCCTGCACAATTAGAAATAAACTTGCTTAAGTAATTAATTTGTCCAAGAAAACTTTGCAATTCCTTCTTATTTGTTGGAGCTTTTGCATCCAAAATTGTTTTAGTTCTGTTTTTATCAATTTCTATTCCTTTTCTATGAACTAGAAAATGACCAGCTTGGACTCCAAATGCACATTTCAAAGGATTTAGTTTCAAACCCTTTAATCTAGTTCTGTTTAATAACATTTCAAGTCTATTAAGATGTTCATCAAAACCAGTAACTTTAACTACAATGTCATCTATGTAGGCTTCTACATATTTTCCAATCATATCATGGAAAATAGCATTCATAGCTCTTTGATATGTTGCTCCTGCATTTTTTAATCCAAATGGCATCACAACTCATTCATAAGTACCTAAAGATCCTGGACATCTAAACGCAGTTTTAGAAATGTCCTCTTCAGCTATGAATATTTGATTATATCCAGAATAACCATCTAAAAATGACATTACACCATTCCCTGCAGCAGAATCAATAAGCATATCTGCTATTGGCATATGATATTCATCTTTAGGTGAAACATTTTTTAAATTCCTAAAATCAATGCACACTCTAAGTTTTCCATTTTTCTTCATTACTGGACTATATTCGACAACCTTTGTGGGGAGCTTTTTGTGCGGCAAATATGAGCTGGACTGATCTCGACTCCAAGGGTTTGGGCCGACCCCTTTCTCCAAGTGAGAATCGGGTTTAAGAGGAAAACAAGGTGGAGCACGAATAAGACACGGTTCAGCAACAAAAGGGAAAACTTGGGACCCTAGTTGTGATGGCTGCGGTGATGCAGTGATAAAATATAACGCGGCGGAGTATTCTGGTATATAAGTGTGGCGGCTATAACCAACTACGGCGTAAGGTGGTGTACCGCAAAACCAAGATTCTGGGGAGGAAAGCACATGCTAGGGTTTTTTAGAGGAAAGCACATGCTAGGGTTTTTTTTAGAGGAAAATAGGAAACAGACTATTTCCGCGATGAGCTAAAAGGAAATCAGATATAAAAGGGGAAGTTCCGCGGTGAGCTCAAAAGAATCCAAATTGCAGCGGCAAAATTACTGCGATGTAGGTAGCGTTTACCGCATATCAGAGATTCCAGTGAAGTAAACACAGGCCCTTTTAATCTCTGTTTTTCGTTCCCAAGAATAGAGCACTATATGAAAATTATATTTGCTGGAAAAAAATTGCATTAATTTATTTCAAACACATGAGAAATACATTTTGAAAAAGGGGCTTGAAGAAAGAAGATGGTAACACTTGATAAGGGAAAGAAATCAAAGAATATGTGATTTGACAGTGATGAGCAAAGCAAAAGAGATTTCTGGGAGTGAAAATTGTTGAAGATGAAGTCTGCCGTGTGACTATTTATAAGCCCTCCACTGCGGTACAAGGCTCTTCTCCTGCCAAAGGTCTTTCTGCCGCGAAATCTTCCATATTAAGCTTATGTGTAAACTCGCTTTTCCTCACTTCTGAATTACTTTGCCTTTTTAAGTGCGAGGTCGACTTCGCCTCTGAGATTCCTTACAGCAAGTCAACCGTTGCGGATTCTTTCCCTTTCTTGCCATGGCCTTATCTTTGAAGTAGGAAACAGCTCCCAAGCAAACTGTCCATTCCAAAACTAACTCCTGGCAGATTCCCACCTTCACATGCCTCCAAGACACATCTTCAAAATATTGAGGCAACCCTTGCTGAGTTTGAAGAGGGACTTCGACATGCCTATGGTGAGAAACAGGTTATCAAGAAGGTGCACACCTTGGCATGGCAACCACCGCTCCAAGGATTGCTAAAACTGAATTGTGATGCAGCCTTCTGCTCTAGGGAGGCAACGACAAGTCTTGGGCTGGTTCTGAATGATTATCTGATTTTGTTTTGCTAGCTGGTGTAAACCGAATTGATTGGGTGAGTTGAAGTTCTGCCATTTGTTTTGGCTTGGAGTTGGTGTGGAAGAAGGGGTACACACAAGCATTGTTGTTGAGACAGATTCATCAGGCGCTGTAGATGAAGATCACCAAGGCAGTGATTCACTTTTGCAAGAGGCCTCCCTTGTTCATGACATCAATTCTTTATTTGATTCACTTTACCTCAAAAAATTCTTTATTTGATTCATTGCGTTTGGTTTTGTCAAACGTGAGGCAAATGATTTAGCTCACAACATAGCTAAAATTGAGTGTGGGTTGGGGTCTCAAAGGGTTTGGATGGGTCATCTTTCATCTAATATTTGTAATCTTGATTCATTTTCATCTAATATTTGTAATCCCGATTCATTTGATTAATACATTGCCTTGTCTTTCCCTTGAAAAAATGCCTTCCCTTGCGAACATTTTCTGAACGACTCTGTTTTATATTTTCTGCACTTTTATTTATTGAGAAGTAGGTACTTTTTACTCATACAATGTCAGTTAAGAACTTGATGTTGTATTACTGTCATAGTTTTAATGAAACATGTCTTAACTAATCAATGTCAACATTGATTCCGACTTTATTAATGTCAACATTCAAGTAACATTCATTTTCAGAATTTTGTTTGAGCAACATCCAGTGTTTCCAAAAGTACATAAATTAATAAGATATATATACAATGTGAATGCCAAATATCCATTCTTCATGCCAATTTTAAAAAATCCTGTTCCGTTCAGCTGTTAACAAGTTACATGACCTTATACAAATTCTTGACAAAACTTTTGTCCTTCCCATTGCTAAGGATCAATTCCTCATTGGGCATTGGCAATATAGAAACTACAAAATTTTGGGTTCCATCGAGGCCTAGCTTGTAGGAGCCATCTAAAGTAGTTTATCTGCTTGATCTGGGAAAAAGGTTATGAACAGATATGCACCTGCCAGTTCCAAGAAGTTATTAAGGAAAGTAAAGGTAGAATTGTTTGAATTTGAAGACATATTCAGTGAATGTTGAATTACTTACAGATAGTACAGTTCCAAGTAAAGCTGAAAATTTTGCTTTGCCAGCATCTTGCAACTCTTTCGAACCTATAGAATTAAATGTACCTGCAAAACAACAAGAACTACTTCATTCCAAACAGTCTGAAGGATTCAAATGTGAAACAAAACCCATATGTTTTGTTAAAGTTTAGTTAATTAATACCAAATGTGAAACAAAATATCAAAGTTAAGGTTTGATAACATGAGGAACACATTATTCTAAACAAAATATCAGTTAATTAACATGAGGAACACAATTAACTCGAAATTTATAATTTTTTTTAAAAAATGCAACCAGCTCGTCTCTGATGCATATCCTTACATGCCATCCATGCCTTTAAATAGTCTAAATTGTATGTTTGTATGATTTATCCCATTCCTCAAATATCCATAACAACCAATTTTTGATGGAGATAACCATGTGATTGTTCATCCTTTTTTCTAACCAATTTTTGTTAGTCATAAAGCTATCCTATTCTTGTTAATTCTTTATTAGTCATCTTTTCCCCTAATTACATAGTTTAACCAGAAACAGAGAGCACTCATAAACCGATATAATAAAATGAAGCTACCATCTAAGTGATACACATTTCAAAGAATTAAGGCAGTCTGAGAGTGTGTAAATCTGAACAATTAAGCCTCTGATCATAAACAAGGTGTTGGGGAAAGAAACAGAAGATGAGCATTGACTGCTAATAATGGTAAATGCCATGGTTTAACAACTATAATTGAAATTTCAACTACATTATTTACCTGATTAAGCATCCACTTGAAGCCAACTGCAGCAAAGCACTCATTCTTGGAAGCACTAGTGAACCAGTCCAAATTATAAACTCTCTCCAAAGTCTGTACAATAGTGGATACATTTTTCCTTCTCTCCATTACAGAAAAAATCTCCCCATTTGAGCTTACATTAATGTGACTATTTAGCAAAGTCTCAAACCATCCACTTCTTGACCTTTGCATTGACAATATGGCAAAGAAGCGTACTAGATTCTGTGTGCATTCACCCCTGGCAGACCATCAATAGGAATGGTTAAGAAAATTTGACACAAACCCAGAATCAAATCAAAAAAGGACTAAAAGTCTCACTTACCTGCTAAAAGTTTCAGGTTTAGGATAATGCAAGGTGGGAAATTGAGCTTCTAATTTGGAAACAATGTTACTATCAGCAGATGACCTCTCGATGACTTGGATGTTATGAAATTTGATCTTAGTAACACTACTTATCTGCTTTAAACAGATCATACAGATATAAACCCCACAAACCATAGCAAACAGTAAAACTATTGTCCTTAAGAACAATGGAGATTTCTTAGGAGGCTTTATAATTACAGTATCCTGCATAGAAAAGAAAACACATAAAACCCAAATCGTCAGCGAATTGAAGAAGATAACAAGGAAAGGTTAAGAAATTGGCATGCAAGCAAATCATTTTAGCAGAAAAAATAGGCGAGAATGTTGTTAGACATATTTCAAAATTATGTAAAAACTAAGGAAAGCTAAAAGGCAAAAGGGCCTGGAAAAGAAAAAGAAACAGAAAACTGAAAGAGTAAAGCTACAATAGTCAGAAATTCACACTAGAAGAAAAATTAAAAACAGAGTCCTAAAACAGAAAAAATAATGCAATGTTGGTTCTTTAGATGGATTAGTTACACATGAACTCCAAATTTTGAAGCATACAAACAAGAGTGCATTTCAAAACCGATATAATAAAATTTCATAATCATCAACAATCCCTAGATCGAGCAACTGAATACTCACATTTATCAAAATGTTATCATCTAAACAAAAAACATAAGGAGAAAAAAAAATCTAACCTGAGTCGAAATCCCCTAATCTGGGAAACTTGAATGCCCTTTACTCTTCGAAAATGAAAACCCCAAACAAGCTTCACAGTTTTCACCACCAAACCCTTTGATCGAACCCAATGGCTTAAACTGACACATTTGGGTTTTCTAATTTATTATTTGTTAAACACATGAAATCGAACCGAGAAAGTGAAAAGAGAAAGGCAGAATTCGATTTTGGGGTTTTCTACAGTTGGGTTTTCTGAAAAACGAAAATGAAAAGATTGGGAAAAATGAAAACTTAGCCCCGATAAAATTAAAAGGTCATTGACTTTTAATTTTTTAATTTCTTAAAATTTTTCTTTTTTTTTAACCCACCTGACATTTAAATTAGCCACCTGGCTTTTTTTTTTTGGCCCACTTCTACTTTTCATGCGTTTCCAACAACGTATGTTTATCACACGCGGACGGAACCCTGACTTGATATTAAATTGAGCTTTTTGATAAACGTTTGGTATGTAGTTAAGTCAACTTTTAGGTTTAGTATGTAATTGAGATTATCGTGATACGTTTGGTACCTAATTGAGATTTTAGCCGTATTTTCAGTATTTTTGACTATGGTAACAAAATTGAGATTTTTGTGTTTAAATGGGCTTGGCTATCCCAAATTTGACCCTTAACAACCATTCAACATACCTAATAGGCCTAATGAATCCAGCTTTTAACAACCTCTCTATGTCTTCTTTTATTCTAGGGTAAATGTCAGGTGCCACTCTCCTAGCAGGTTGTTTATGAGGTTTCACATTAGCCTTGATAGGTAACATGTGTTCCACTAGGTCCCTACTTAATCCAGGCATGTCAATATAAACCCAGGCAAAACAATCTTTGAATTTAACTAACAAATTTATAAACTGCTTTTGTTGAGATTCTGATAAGAATGAACTTACAAAGGTTGGCTTGGATTCACCAAAATCTACCCCCAAGTTCACTTCTATCAAAGGATCTTGAACTGTAACATGTACTTCTTCTTTTTTCCTTTCTTCTGATAAGGAAACTTGACTATCCACAATACAAACTGACTTTGCATTTTCTTCATCTTCATGGAACAAACTTTTCTCAATTGAATAAACCTGAACTTTCTTCAGAGTTTCTTTTATTACAAATGAAATATCTTTACTCATCATCAATAATCTCTTCTATGACCACTGATGAATTTCTCATCGAGTCTATTATAGCTTCTACAGATAAATTACTCCATTCATTGTTGTCAATCAATGATATAGCCTTAGATGTTTCACCATTAAAGCCCTCTTCAATTCTCAAAGGACCATACTTATTAGAATAAAGTTTTTTTTAAAAGCAAGGATTTATTAATCAAGTAATCCTCTGTAAAAAGAGTACAGTACAAAGAGCAGTAACAAGAATTCCAAACTGCCAAACACAAAACCCCAAACGATTACACAAAAATGAAAACAAACACACCAAAGAAGAAAAAGCTACCAACAAATGAAGACAATGATCCAATTCGCAAAGCGGCTACCTCTAGTTTGCCAGTCAGTCATGCACTAATCCAACCAAAACCTTCAACACCTAAGACTTAAAACCAATAGATCAAATCCCAATCAAACCAAGCAGTAACAACATAAATCCAGCAGGGCAGAAACACATATAACAATGAAAAGGCCAACTACATGAACTCCTTCGCTAAAAACTCATCAAAGAAAATGAATCAGAGACATTAACTCTCTTTCTACATAGCCTTAAATTTTTCTAATATCACACTATCATCACAATCAAAAGAGATGCCCAGCATTTTACCAACATCCAAAGTTGCTTGAGCTTCCTGCATCAAGATACGATTCCTATTTCGTACATCACCATTTGAAAGAGAATCCTTGACAACTTCTCTTATTTGCTGCTTTGATTTCTGTGACTTTGCTCTCTGTAACTTCAGCTTCTTACTCACGTTCTTACTACGTTTCTTATTTTTCTCCAGCAGTTTACTAAACCAATCCTCCTCAATATCCTCTTCAATATCCTCCAAAACTCTAATCTTCCTCTCTCTAACCTTCATACATTGACTATCAGCTTGGCTAGAAACAATTGGACTTGCATGAAAGTCCTGATCTAAGCCTTGAATATCATCATTAGATTCTGCACCACACACGTCTTTACTAGAATCAATGGTATCATAATTAGCCAAATTTCCATTAGCAACATCACTCCCAATTGAATTCAAATTATTCACCACCAAATCAGCATCTAAATAAGTTTCAGGAACAATTTCTTATTAGAATAAAGTTGAGCATCCAAATAGTCAGCACTCACAACAAATGGCTTGTTGTCTGCCTAAAACAATCTCAATTTCTCCATTTTCTTTCCACAACAAAACTATCTGATGTAATGATGATGGAATTGCACTGTTAGTATGAATCCAATCTCTCCCTAATAATGCATTATAAGTAGTTGAAGAACTAATAACAAAGAAAGCAGTAATTGAACATACTTCTCCAACTTGTAAGTTTACTAGTAAGATACCTTTAGCCCTTGTAGCACCACCATCAAATCCAGAGATGACTATATCCGAAGGCAGCAGTTCTGTGCTTTCAGCTTTTAACTTTGTAAGCATCCGGTGAGGAATTACATTCACAGTAACTCCATTATCTACCAAAATCTTCTTGACAAGGAGTCCATTCAACACAGCAGAAATGTAAAGTGGTCTCAAATGCTGGGTAAATTCAGTTGGTGGTTTTACAAATGACACATTCCATTGTTTACCTTCTACCAAGATTTCATTTGATTGATTTGACTTAATCTTTACACCATATGCTTCCTTTTCTACAATATTAACTTCTGGAGTCCAGTCAACATCATCTTCTAAAGTTAGTGATGCCATTGGCTCTACTGACACTTCTTTTGTTTCACTCATTTCATCAATGATATTATGTTTTTCATATGCTAAAAATGCATTGGGCAAAACATAATTCACTGACACTTTATCAGGTAAGTCCCTTATGTGATGATTCTCCCTTAGATTCTTCTTTCCTCCTTTGGAACTATATAAGTTCCGTCTGTCAAACCCCAATCCTTAGCCATTTGCCTGTAATTTTGTTTAGCCACTTGATTGAATTTCTGCCATTTCCTTCTTTGAGTTCTTGGCATATCTTTATATGGAGGAAGTTCCATTTCCTGGGGATCAACATATAATTTTGAGAACCATCGATCTGCAGGAGTATCAAGAAGTGGTTTGAAGGACTTCTTTTCCCTATTCTATGGAGAGTTAACTCTTTTTGACACATTTCTTCTAGGTAAAGGCTGTTGTGATAGAATTCTTCTCTCAATAGGCTCTCTCATTTCTACAACTCTCCTTTGGCTATTCTGCACCATTCTGACTTGTCCATGTTGAACAAAATGAGGAAACATAACTTTCCCTCTTCCAAAACTCCTTCCAGGAGGAAATTCACCATTAAAGTCTCTTCCAGGGTAATCACTCCCTACATGAATATTTTGAACTGACCTTGGATAAGGCCTGAGATACCTCTCCCTGGGAATTGGTCCTCTTTCTATTACAAATTCATGCTCAAATTCATTAGTAAATCCTCTTCCACTATGAACCGGTACCCCATTTTCTCCCATTTTATGCCTTCTTCTCTCATAATATCAGCAAAAGACATCTTCTGTTGTTGCCCTTGCATTTGTTTAACTTCTGTTCCCTTTGACTTCAACTCTTGCTCACTTTTTGGAACAATCATAGCATCCACACACTTACTCAAAATCTCCAGAAGTTTTCTTTTTCTCCATTAGAACTCCCTGAACTAACATTCTCTTGAGACTGTGATTTCTCCAATTCAAATATCATGGGAGTTAAAGTACTAATGGTTACACTAGGAGGAAAAAGATTCTGATCAATCATCATGGCCTATCTGCATTGGGGAATTTTAGCTTTCCAGGTTCAATTACATCCTGCAATGAATGTCGCAAAGACAAACAATTGTTAGTTGAATGTGACCAATTGTTATGCCATTTACAGTATCTTTTATCTTTTATTTCAGATTCTGATGGAATTTTATGATCATCCTTTAGGCTTATTTTCTTATCTTTTAACAATACATCAAAGATTTACTCAATCTCTGTAATGTCAAAGGAAAATTGGCTATTAACTTTATCAAATTTTCCAACTAACTTTTTAACACTCTCATTCTGAAATGCTATTCTTAATGCTACACAAACATGAGGTTTACTCAAATTTAATTCAGCAACATTTATATCAACATCATCATCAGAATAGTAATCTAAACCAATATTTACTTCATTATGAGCATAATAAGTTGCTCTTGGAACTCTCCTTTTACCATCAGCTTCTTCTAAGAGTCTTTCATACTTAGAAACACATGATGCCATTGAAGCCAAATCTACAAATTCCCTATCTTCAAACTTTTTCCTAAGTTCAAGGGCTAGACCACTTCTAGCTATACTAACATGCTCTCTTTCTGGTAAGTGCACCAGAAGTCTAGACTTGACTTGTCTTTAGCGAGCTATGAAATCTTCTACTTTTTCATTTGTTTTCTGTTTTAATTTGACTAAATTTGCCATGGTCACTTCTGTCCTGTACAATTGAGCATGAAATGTAGTTTCTATCTGATGCCAATTAAGGATAGAATTTGCTGGTAAATTTATAAACAAGTTAAATCCAACACCAGTGAGAGTATTGCCAAACATTCTAAGTTTAACATAATCACTCATATCACCGCATCTAATACTAAATCTACCAATATGCTCCAGTGTAGATTGACCATCTTCACCAGAAAATACTGAAAAGTCAGGGACTTTATATCCCCTTGGAAATGGATTGCATTGATCAATCCAATTTGGATACGGCTTCCTATACACAGGTTTTTGTCCACCCTTTCCTACAGGCACTAACTGCTCTTGAAGGATTTGTAAGACTTGATCTCGCAACAAATTTTGGAAATCATTGTCTCTTCTAATAGGATTTTGAACTTGATCAAAATTACCATAAACATTAACATCATTTCTAGGCTGAGTTTGCCCCCGAGCCTCTGTAATATTTCTGATCTGACTACCTTGAGCATTTACTGGAATTCTAGGATTTTCACCAACTTCCTTAAATGGTTTGACTCGATTTGAAGTAAATCTATCTGTTTGAGGAAACACATTATGATCTGGACTAATTCTTCCAGGTTTTCCATTATTATTATCCATAACATTTCCTGTTATTGGATTTAAACAAGCACCAGTTTCCCTTATGATTATTGTAGGGGGAGGTCTAATATTACTTATCCTAGTCATATTATTTTGTGAACTTCCATTAACAGAATTAGATACTCTAAGACCTTCTGGTATAGTACCAGCATTCAGAGCAGTCATAGATATAACATGTTTAGACAAATTATTAATTGCATCAGTTAAGGTAGCATGATTTTGTCCATTCTGTTCTATCATTGCATTTTGTGATTGCACAAGCAAACTCTCCTGTTCTGCATTTTTATCAATGTTTAATTTGTGTTTTCTGCACTTGTGAAATGAGTTCCATCATCGCTTTTGACAACATGGCAGGAGTAACTCCATATTCATGAGTCGATCTTTCATCAACTCAGACATTTTCATTAACATTCACATTAGAGGTTGAATTATCTTCTTCCTCATTGTTACTATGCTTAGTTTTTGGAGGCATGATCTGCACAAACTTCCCTAGTATCCCACAAGGTGTGCAAAATTGTTTGATGCTTAAAATGTAAGGGTTCTCACCCTTGTTTCTTATATGCAAGAGTGGGGAATTGATATCAATATATGAAATTGCAAATGTTCCACTAAACAAAATATTTTATTAAGGACACTAGGAAGATACAAAGAAAATGAGATTCAATGATCTCAGATGCTTGAATACAAGTGTTTAAAGGAAACTCTAACTTAGGGAACTACTCCTAAGATACAAGATTACACTAATTCTAAGGGTTCTTTCTAATAAACTAGCCAACTATGATGATTTTTTGACTTCTTGTCATTGATGAATTTGCCAACCCTTTCAACATAGGAAAAACTCTTATTTATAGTGTCCAAATTTGTGGTTAATTAACCACTCGTCCGAATTTAATCAAGCATGTGAATTGTTTTTAGTTTGTTCCAATTTTAAGTGGAATTAACCGGCCACTAATTCACTTATTTAACTACCATTAACCACTCAAATTAACTCACAAGGCTTAAACATCCTATAAGCCCACAAAATGAATAATTACAAGCCCAATTTACACTAGGCTTAATCCTTCAAAGCCCATGAACATTAGGCCCGGTCCTAGTATTAATTTTGCAACCCAACATAATACTATACATAATACATGCAAAATATTAAGGGATTTGATTTCTAATTTCCATATGAATAGTACTATATCATTGAGTGTAAACACATATTTCAGAAAAAAAAAAAAAAAGGAAGGTAACAAGTTTTGTTCGATGCAATAACCCTCTCCAACAAGTAATTTAGGGTTTTGGTGAATAGAAAGAATTATAACTTATAAGTGGGATTGAATTATATATATTTGAATATGAAATTATTGTGCATTGAAAGATATACAAATATCATCCTATTTCACACCCTATAATATTCATGACACAGTGTGATTCACACTTGACTAAGAAACTTAAAAGAGAAAGAATATTGAAGTACATGAGAGAGAAGACTTAAATATCATTGATTTAAGTTTTTTTTCTTAAGTTATTGTGATTGTTATTTTTAATATTGGCTAAATAGCCACTTTGCCCCGTGAACTTAGACAATTTATAATAGATTGCCCACTAAACTTTAAATTGTGCCACTTTCCTCTGTAAATTTAGTAATTTAGTCCAATTTACCCCCTTTAATTTGAAAATTTAAAGCAATTTACCCCCTGACGGTACGGTGTGACTAACGGATCCGTTAAGTCCCACAGTGGCAAACTTTTGCTGACATGGCATTTCCACGTCAACGCTCATGTGGGACCCACCATATCATTTTGGATCATGTGGGGCCCACGTGAGCTCTAACGTGGAAATGTCATGTCATCAAAAGTTGGCAACATTAGCGAATCTAATTGGATTTGACGACGTCCGTCATGTCAAGGGGGTATTGTCCTAATTTTTCAAATTTAAGGGGGAATGTGACACAATTTAAAGTTTAGGGGACAATCTAATTAATATATATATATATATATATATATTTACTATGGCAAAAAAATCAATATATACATTTACTAGATTTCCTCCCCAAACTAATTAATGTTGATTCCTCCCCAAACTAATTAATGTTGTAAGTATGAATAAATATGTAAATCAACTTCATAATTTTCAACTATAAACTTCAACTTGATGGCGAAAAAAAAAACTATAAACTTCAACTTACATAAGTAAACACATCAACAATAATTCAAATCAAATCCAAATTCTTAATTAGTATGACAGTTGAATTTAGAACTTACATATAAATTGTCATATTGATAAATTTAGATATTATATATATTTCAGCATAGTGATTGACAAAAGTCAAAGCAATGCTTGTGATTTGTGTAGTTTTCATAATTTGTCTCCTCACGATTGTTCTGAGTGTGGTGTTCCCATCAAAAGTTTTCCCAAAAAAGTCGTATATGCAAGTATTTTCATTAATCAAAGCAGGCCAAAACTTTTTCCTCTAGCACCTGAACCCATTTCATCAATAAAATCTTTTAGTTTATCAAGTGAGCCATTTACTTGTTGTACACAATTACGTACGTAAGGCTGTAGTCTCCTTTGCATTTAGCCCCTGAGTTTTGGAGAGTTTTATGAGCCCTTTCGAAGTATTACATGTGATGTTAAGAGTAAATGTAAGCGTCATGCTGGCTAATAATTGAGGATTAGTTTGGACTTTGGATGCATAATAAGAGAAAGTGATGAAACAAAGGTCAAGTACATCGAGACACCACATGAAGTTTTGATGAAAATCGATGTCTTCAATAGGAATTATGATTTTCCTAGTTGCCAAACATGAGTATGGCAGAGTTGAGAATGATCAAGATGAAAAAGAGAATTGCAATTGAAAATATAAACTTGCCAACTTTCCATCTCTTTATTGTTTTCCTATAGAATGTTTAGGAATGATTTTAGTATTTAATGCGTTTATGGGAGACAATAGGGATTTCAATTTATATACATTACAATAAAAATAATCAACGATAATTCACTTTGTTTGCTCCTCCTCTTCTTGTCTAGTATTGTCAAGGGGGAGGAGCGCTTGATCCTTTATTTCGTTTTCTGTTTTATTTTGTTTTAAAATAAAGCCCCACAGATTTGATTTGTTTGGATTTTATCTCCAGATCTTTAGATCTTGGATGTTTGAGCCAGTTTAGTTTGAGTCAGTTGAGTTTGTTGAGTTAGTTTGTTGAGTCTACAATAGATTGTGATTGTTTACCCCATATTGAGATGAATCTTCTTTGTGATCATTGGATTCATAGGGAGTTTTTCGAATCACTTACCTTTCTGACGTTGGTGAAAATTTTCTGTTGAAAGAGAAGCGAAAACGAGAAGGTGCTGTGCGTGCTAGAGACTCATGGTAATGGACTCTTTGAACAAACAAAAGACAAAAGGGCATGTGGAATTGCCAGTAAATTAAAGCATATTGCACCCAACAAAACGCATAAGAAAAAAGCCTTGAAGGCACATTATATGGTTGTTCAGATTAGGACATGATGGGTCTTAATTAACATTTCCTGCTATCTTCATATATATGGTTTTAATTTTAGTTAATTTCCTAAGTGAGATGAGATCTTAATAAATCATTGGTTTAGGGATAGCAGTAGTACTTAGAAAAGCATGCATAAGTATATTGGCAAGTTTTAATTGGGCTCGATTGACTTCATTAATTAATCAATGGTTTTCGGTGAAAAATGGATGAACCAAACCAAATCAGTTGTTCCTATACTTGCGTCAAAGCTTTAATTGGTGTATTGAAATCAAGTTTTAGAGTGCCTTATCTATAACTTGTTATAACCCAGAAAGCATGCACCTTCTGATGCTGATCATTTCTGAGCAATGCAAGGAATTCAGAGCTGCTGATCATTCTCAAGGACTTGTTGGTTTGCATTTAGAGACATCAACTCATGTCGAACTTTCTATAAAAGATAATCACATAATAAAACCAAAGTTCAGTAAACAGAATTAACAGTTTTTAAGTGTAAAATTTATCTCCATGGACCATGAGCAATAGGGGTGAATTCTTATGGCAAAAGCATTCATTTAATTACCAACCTCAAGTAGTTTTGGCACACTGCTAGGGTGCAAATACTGTGAGGCCCTATCTTTCTCTTGCTGCAAACACTCCTCAACCTGAAATTAATGAGAAAATAAAATGTGTTATTATTAGGTGTTTCTTACCTCCCATTCAAGTTTTGCAGCATAAAGCATCAATTATTTGAGCCTGAGGGGATAAATTAACATAATAAAAATAATGTGTATATATATACTTTCAACATAAATTCTGGAGAAGAATATTCTTCAATCCAAATTGTAGCCTTCCTTGAATAATAAGCAGCAGTGTCTCTGAGCAAATCAGCCTCAAAATCATTCTCATAGTAATCCATTTGCCAAAATGATCAAATGTTCAAAAGAAAACAGAACAACTTACAAGAGAAATGACTGCATCCTTCACTTTTGCATTTAGCTCTTGGTAGACCTGAAACCAAAGTAGAAATGTTCATATATGATTCAAACCAGTTTTGTTCATAAAAGAGAAATCGATGGCAGTATATATATATCTTCATTCAAACCAAGCTGCACATACCAGTTCTCGGAAACATGCATGTCAGAGAAACTTCAGTAAAGGGTGGCAATGAGCGGTCAAGATATATAATGGATCAAGAACCGTGAAAGCCATCTAACCATTAGTTTGTGATTAGCCCACCTTTTCACCACCTCTCGTAGCAGAAACTCATCATGCTTTTCTCGTAAACATGGAAGGACCTACAATAATCCTCAACAAAGGAACAATTGAATTCTAGCCACCATCTACACTACGAATTACTAAGAATCTGAATCACCCCATTCACAATTTTTAATTTATATTAACAAATAAATCCATCAGAGTTGTTAATCACTAATCATGCCAAAAGAAATGAAAAGTATCACCATATATATTTCCAAATATGATCTCAATAATAACTTATAAGCAAATTGATATTAACTCACCGTTGAAGTGTTGTAATCTGCAAGAGATTCTCGGTACTTATCATGCAATTGTTGAGAATAATTGTGAGGCCGCTTTTGGGTACACATATTGTAAATGGTTCTATACAAAACACAAACATATCATGAAGATCATCATGATGTCTAAAACAAAAACCAATCACCCAAAACAACATTGAATTGGATACGTATGCTAATCTTTGGCGTCGGTTTGCCTTCTAGAATGTTCATCACATGTGCAATTCCCTTTTCAACAACTTCCCATACTTGTTCAAACTTGATCGTCTTCCCCTTATTCATATTCATTGTCCCTATAATTATCAAAACCCAGAATCTGCAGAATTGAAGATTCAAATCACAACAATTCGCCCACAGTCAAACCCGAAAAAACAAATTACCAACCAACAAAGGTAATTATGGTCTAGAAAGACCTCGGAATTTTTTTTTTTGCCCAACAAAAAAACCTCTGATTTAATTCTGAAATAATATTACAAAAGACACACCAATATTTGGTTGCTACAGTCTTTATATACTGAAGCCGAAAATGCTAATCCTTCTAAGTTCTAAGAGAAGGTGATTGTAAATTACTCCTCCATTCCAATTTAATTGTCCCTTTTTGGTCAAACAACTTCAATTTGACTATTTTTAAAAAAAAATATATAGACAATTAAATAGAAACGGAGGTTTGACAAAAAAAAAAAACATAGAAACGGAGGGAGTAGAAGACAAAATCATAGTGTTAACCATAATGTGGTCATTAATTTTTTATTTTTTCTTTTGTGGTGAAACTCATTAATTTGTTCCTAGCGCCGTGGTACATAATTTTTCCGTAACAAAATCATAATATTAACCATAATAAGAGCATTGAGTAGTCCATAACTCTTTCCTTACAAAAACATAATATTAATGACAATGTGTCAACTTTAATATTATTTTATTTTATGAATTGTTAGCAAGTAACATAATATGCATGAATAATTTTATCTATAATTTTTATTAATTTTATTGGGGAAAATGTTAAGTACATAACAATTTTTTTAATTGATATACAAATATACAAGTGTTTTGAACCCCATACTAAATAAAAACTATAATTTGGGTGGGTCTTTTACCATCCACAATTTGTAATCCTGATAACACTTAATTAATAAAGAATTTGAACTTTATCTCAAAAAAAAGTGAAAAAAAAAAAAAACTCCGCTCCTCATCCAAGTGCTTGTAATATTATTGTGATATAAAATTATAATTTACTCTTATTCTTCGTATGAGTCACCTAAACTCTTCCCAAAACCCATTGCTTTTCAAAGTGACAATCTTTTCGTGCACTTTGACAAAAATACTTATTAACTTGTTGCTCTCTTATTATGCTTCCTATTATTTATGCACACATTCACTTTTCATTCATTCCCTTCCGGAACAAAACTTTGTACAAGGTTTGTAAATGATGTCTCCCTTTAATTCTCCTTTATTATAATGATCAATTTCATTCCATGTCTTATCTCAAAAAAAAAAAAAAATCATTCCATGTCTAATTTAGTGATGATATAATTTCATATTAATTGATCATGTTATTATAACTTAATTTAGGATGCAAAGGAATAGTAACAACGGATTGATAGCAGCAGGAGGAGTGCATCCAGCATGTGCTGCATGCAAGCATCAAAGGAAAAAGTGTGACGAAAATTGCATTTTGTCACCATATTTTCCAGCAGATAAGAGTCGAGAATTTCAAGCAGTGCACAAAGTTTTCGGTGTTAGCAATGCAACGAAAATCATCCGCAACGCCAATAGCGACGAAGATCGAAAAAAGGTCGCGGATTCATTAATTTGGGAGGCATTTTGCAGGCAAAAAGATCCTGTTTTAGGGCCTTACGGGGAGTATAGGAAGATTTACGAAGAACTGACTTTGTATAAAAGTCAAAACCAGATGATGCTCTTACAAGTTAATCAAGGACGAGATGATCAAGTTGCTGCTACCCATGTCCTCAAAATGGCACCTAATAATGTTACAGAATGGAATAATAATTATGGGTCGACAACGACGACCAATAATGGAATAATCAATAATATTAATTCTAGAAGATTAATTGATGTTAAAGGGGGTGCTACTATTAACAATGTTGTTTTGCGATATAATCATCAGGGTGTTGTTGGTCACGAAAAATCTCTTGTTGATTTCAGCACTTATGGTCAAGAAAAAACCACTTCTCCCATGCAATACTACGCTTCAGGTAATTATTTATATATATATATATATATATATAGTTTAATTATTAAGAAATATTCTTTTTATTCTTCATTTGAGTCATGGCCTTTGTTAATTATTACCTTAATCTTACGGATTATTATTATTATTATTATTATTATTATTATATATTCTGGATTAAATTTCTGTCTCTCAAAAATGTTCGAAGAACAATTATAGCTGATGAAGAATGAGAAAATTAATTAGTACATCTAATCAAAGTGATAAGTTTTGTTCAATTGAGATTAATTTCTGTTTTGTTGGTTTGTTCAGATGTAGGTCATATGAATGGCAAACCATTGGAAAGTACAAGATGGGATAACATATTATAGTTCTTATGGGTTCGAGCCTCGAGGAAGACTATTACTACTAATTAAGTTGGAACTTGGAAAGCAAACCAAATTTAGCTTTTTTTCCCCCTGCCTGCAGTGGATTAATTGAATTTTTTTAGTAAATATATATATTTATGTTAAAAAGGTTGACTTCAATGATATTTTTCTTTTGCTTTTTTTTTTTTACAGTACATTCATTTTTTGTTTCATCTCTTCATTTAAGGCTTAATAGACATTTTATTAGTCTAGTGAGGGTAAAGAAATCAAACTGGAAGACGGTAGTTATTTTAGTGAGAAATTCTGTTTTTGGGTGAAATTTTATTTTAACAAGTCAATTCTGTGAAAATTTTTGCAAATTTTGTGATATAATTATTTAAGGAGCTGAAATGGACATTAACCCTTCTTAGAGTAAGACTTTCACCCGAAAATAGTTTTTAAAAAATCATCCAAATATCATAATTCATTCATGCATAGTGGCTTAATGACCATTTCCCCCTAAACCTTCACACTATCTACATTTCCCCCACTTAAACTTTTAATTCGAAACTTTCATCCTTAAACCATCTAAATCGGGACAATTTCTCTCACCGTCAAACATTGTTGATGTGGTCAAAAAATTGCTAACATGGCATGAAATTTAAAGTTCAAGAGAAAAAATTGTTCCAATTTTATAATAATAATTGTTTAAGAACTTAAAGTTCCAAATTAAAAATTCAGGGGGAAAATGTCTCTTTTATAAAAGTTTAAGGGAAAATGGGCATTATGTCCATACATAGGCATAATAGCCCTCAAGATGAGAGGCATACACACTATAATATTGTATTTGATCTATTCTTGACAAAAAAAAAAAAAAAAAAAAAGTAACAGAAGAAGAGTTCATTCTGTCATGACAGTTTGAATCACATCAAGTTTTCTGTCAACAGAGATGCATCAAGCTGCTTCTTCTCATGTAATTCAGTTGCATTTACTGATAGCAGCTCATATTCAACAATCTGCAGCCGATTAATAAAAATTGAAAAAGCTTAGTAACAATAAAGGGGAAGTAATTAAAAGAAGAGAACATGTATAAAATCAAGAAAGTAGAAAAAATGGTGACAATTGACAGACCTCAAGTAACTTGTTATGGCTTCTGTTCTGCAGATAGCAAGAAACTGTCTCTCTTTCATGTTTCAAGCAACATTCAACCTAAATTTGTTACCAGACAGAAGTGAAAAAATGATCAATGTCCTTTTATATATGTGACACTTGAATCATGATATCTATATAACATTGGGAAATGGGAAGTTTTGAGACCTTAAGCATGTAATCCTTGTAAGAGTCATTTTTGATCCAGTTGGAAGCCTTGGTGGAATAAAATGCAGCAGTATGTTTAAACATGGCATCTTCAAAGTCTTTTTCATAGTACTTGAATGAGCCTTGTCCAACATCAACGTAGATTTCCAGAACATTCTTCACTAGGCCCTGATCAATGTTGTTTCCTAGGCGTTCCGAATCAATCTGAAGAATGTAAAAACCAAACCAGCATTAATTTGCCATATAGCATAGTATAGAACTTGAGCAGAAATAGAGAGAATAATTAAATGCAGAAAGCAGTTGACATACCATGGACATTATAGCATCTGTGATTTGATTATTCATTTCTTGAAATATCTTGGAACAAAATCAAAAGAAACACAAGATATAATTACTTTGGTAACAAATTGTTAAAAAGACAGAAAAACAAGAATTGAATTGAATTGAATAGAGGACTAACCAAATTATAGAAAGAGGAAAGAGCAATTTGTTGGGTTGAAGGAACCTTCCTTGTAGGAACAAAGTATCTATCCAGGTAATGGAAGAATCGAACAAGCCATGTGGTCATAATTTTGTGATTTGACCATCTTTTCTCTAATTCTTGTAGCAGAGCAAGAGCATCATCTTTCTTTCCTTGCAAAGATGGCAACACCTGGTGGTACCCGATCAAACATGTTAGATTTCTCTAATTTCTGACTGTCAATATATATCATCAACAGATTAATTTAATGAATGTGTAATAAAAACTAGCCCTAATTAAAGGGTTTGATGAAATTAATTTCACTTACTTTACTGTTGATGTAGTCTTCAAAAATGGTCGTATACTTGTCATATACTTTCTGGGAATTGGCTCCAATAGGTAGTGTACAACACATAGTATATACAGTTCTAGCAATTTAGTTAAGCAAAACTTAACTGGTCAATTCAATTTATTGATTGCAGAAGAAAAAAAGAATCTGAAGAAGAAGATACTTGAGAGATCAGAAAACAGAACAAGCTTAAAATTAAAATTAATTATTACAGTACTAGGAGTCTAGGAAAGGATACGAGTAGTAACGCATGTATTCTTGAGATGTGAAACTTTGGGTTTGATCCCCTTCCATGATCTGAATCAGTTTGGTTATTCCTTGTTGGATTACCGGCCATCCTTCTCCAACCACGCTTGCCATGCTTAATTAATTTGAGGTTAGAACAAAAAAAATGAAGCTGTTAGCTGAGATCTTGTAAGGACAGATTTATATATTAATATACGGGGCAAGACTTTGAATTGATCATGGAGGTTCAGGGAAGCTTCCTTGATTTGATTTCTCTTTCTTTCTGCATTTCAAAACTCAATGCCTTTTCATTCTAGCAGTGGTTGGTTGGTTGGTGTCACTTAATCCAAGTGTTGTTGGGTCAAAGTTGATTTTAACAAAATCCAAACGCCCAATTTTCACAATCACAGTCACAGTCACAGTCACAGTCACAGTCACATAGGGTTTCTGATCTCTGGGTCTATTAAAATTTCACAACTGAACCATCCAAGCTCTTTCCGTGGGTTTGGCACCATCCATAATCATGTTGCTCTCCTGCAACAGAGTTCTGATCATGCTTTGTATTGTATGTATCTATTTCAAAGGATATATATATATATATATATATATATATATATATTTATCTTAGAAACTGGGAATTGTATCACAAAGTTGATTATCAGCGACCTTACTTTGGTCCCTCCTCCCTATTAGTTGCACTTGCTTGTATAGACCAACAAGTGATCGTTTACCGTCTATTTAGATTTCGGAGGTACAACATGAAGACCAGGGAAGTAAGACCCTTGGAGGAGCTGAGTTATTACAAGTATCAAGTCTCTACTCATACAATACTAGTAATATTTATATTTATTTTCCATCTTGAGATTGTTAGAGTTTGAGGGCTTCTCATAACTCAAAGCATTTTCAAGTTTGATTTCAATTCTATTTTTATTCTCCAGTTGTTATGTAAACACAACATATGCATATATGCTAATTAGAGAGAGTCAAAACTTGGTTCAGCATGTGGGAAATTTCTTTTTGGCTTGTTCAATTGCTTTTTAATTGGAAAACTGTAAACTAAGGACATGGTGTGCAGGCTTTAGACTACTTTCTCAGAAGAGGGTTTTTTCTTATCTAATGAAGCAAATAGAGATTGTAAGTAATATATACTGCCAAACTTGATGGAGCGTGAGAAATCACAAGGCATAGGATTAGGCTCACTTGAAGAATTGAGCTTTCATTTGTCAAAAAAAAAAAAATGACGAAAAGTGCAGGAAAAAGGAAGACTCATAATGCTAAATGCTTGACATCTTTCTAGTATTACTAGCATCTTTTACCTGTAATAATAATATAATGGACCTCTTTTCACTTTTTCATCATCATATCTTTCTGTTATACGCATAATATGATTGATTAATGTTGAAGAAATTGGAAGGCGCTCAAGTCAACCATTCAATCACAACAACAGTAACAATTCCAGTAAGCTGAAATTATTGTTTCCCTTTGATTAGATTTAGATGTGGGAATCACTAAGCAATCAGTTTTGGTCTCCATTACTCTCAACCCTCAGCCAGGTCTCTTCAATCAACATGCTGCTGACAGGAACAGTCAACAGATTGCAATTCATAGAATTCGACAAATACTATGTTGATAAATGAGAGTCGAGTACAATAAAAAAGGTATGTATATATACCATAAGAAATTCCAACTCCGATCCATTACATTTTTATCTTTTTCAAGGGAAAAAAAATGGTAAGGAAAAACTTGCTATAATATGTTCTTCTCTGTACAATAATAAGAATGGAATTTGCATCTCAAGTTGTTCTATCCAGTTTTAATACTCTACCCTATAAGTGCCTTTCGTGAGATCATTAAGACTCGTGGGTACATAGTTCATAACCAGATATAAGTGAGCTAAATGCAAAGGCAAGAAAAGCCAGGAAGGCCATTGCTATTGAGGCACTAGCCATCTCAGTGAACTGATCTTTGCCCCAATTAGATTGCCAATCATCAACTCGGGTGGCTGCTGCAGATGATGCTGAAATCAAAAGATAGGCCAGAATCTGCAAGATAAACCACAGTAGCAAGCAATCTCTTTTTTAGCATATTCCTTTCTTCGCAATTGCACATATTAATGCACTTTGCTTATGCATTTCACTTGAACCTAGTAATTCAAATCACCCACATAATAATGTATCTTACTTTATTCACCAAAATCAATTCATATACTTTAACTTATACAACTAGATAACAAGAGGCAATTTTACTAGAAATTAGGAAGCAAAGGCAGGCATAATGAACTCAACATATCAACAAGGGGAATCTAATCAACAGAGCTAAAGGGTACTGTGATAGACTGAAATGTCGACAACAAAGAACCATAATGTTAGGCCAAGCCTGAAGGCACTGATATTATATAGATAGAACAATGCAAAGGCCATGCCAAAAATAGAGTTCCGGTTGTCACAGATGTCTTAAAAAAAGGACTAATTGTTGTCAGATCAAGAAGTAGACTTGTAAAACAAACAGCAGCAAATGAACTTATACTGCCAACTAAAACTACAACTGTCCAACTACAATTTATCATAATATAATACTTCCAAATGCCTGAGGAGGAGGAGGAGGGGGGGGGGG
>AWWV01010142.1:0-29984 GCA_001974805.1 Corchorus capsularis | reverse complement strand
GGGGGGGGAATAACAACTAACAATGAAGCTAAGTTGGGTAATTGCTAAATTGCAATTAGAATTTGAATAAGAAACTTGCCTGATCCATGAAGAAATCGAAAGGCTGACGGAGGTGATGGCGGATAACATGTGTCTCAGTGATGAGATAGTAAGCTAGACTATAGGCTTGAAACCCCGCATATACAAAACCAATCACATTTACTGATAAACAATACCTGCCATTTTAAAATAGACATATAATCAAACAGATTATGGTAATTCTAATTCATCCAAATCTAACATGAAAACGACAACGTTGTGGCCAACGGGATATGCAATAAATGATGAAATGAATTAAATTGAAAAAAAAAAACCCCCCACATTTATTACACCCAAATTCTGCTACATTGTTCTTAAGGAAGTAAAACAATACCTGTATTCTCTATAGCGATCATACGAGTCACCACTCCAGCCTTGGGTTTTATCCGCAGCCATAACAGAAAAAGAAATCAAGCACAAGACCACCTCAGTCAATCGAAACCCTAGAGCCGCCATCAAAACCGTCTCCCTCACTTTCGATCTTCTCAGCACCGCCGCTACCGCCCTTGCTCCTCCACCACTACCAGACTTCGTCCTCGCCGTCACTACTCCGGGTCCCTCTTCCCTCACCGCACGGTTAACCGTCACATGCAACGACTGCTGCGGCGAAATGGTCGGAGGTGGTGGCGGCATAATAAAAGGGGAAGAATTAGCGTTGAACTGGGTGGACTTGTCGATGGCGACGATAGCCTTGGAGTTGTCAACGGGTTTGGTGGGGGACGCCGCCGGTGAAGCATAAGGAGGGGAGGTATTGTCGGGTTCGGGGTCGCCCTGGTCGGATCGGAGAGGGGAGTGGAATCGGAGAGGTGAGTGGGGCGAGTCAAGGTGTAGTGACTCGGAGTTTGAAGATGACGATCGTTTCATTAGGTCGTTGAGATTTTTTTGATTTTTCTTCATGGGTGATTTGCTCTCCATTGTTTTTTTTCTCGGAATTTAACGGGATTGAGACATGAGAGTTATAAAGCAAATGGTTTAGGAAAGGAGAGGTTTTTAGTGTTTGGGAAGCGAGAAAGAAGAGTGAGTAAAAAGAGAAACAAACAGAGGAGGGGGGCTTTAATTAACTGGTCTAGTTGAACCTTTTGCTTTCGGAGGGACAGCAACCACGTGGCATTTTGTCTACAAATAAAATTATATACTATTCAGGTGCAGAAATTTATAACCAGATCCCTGATCTCAACCATTTATAACTCTCCACGTTTACTCATTATTCATATCAATGTGACGTGGCAGCATACTATTTGTTATTTGTGTTTGACGACGGTGAGACTTGATTGGACACCTTAAAATTTTGACCCCCTTGTAAGGAAAAACGGAGACGGAAAAGAATCTCAAGATTCTTCGGTGACACAAATGCAAAAATTTCCAATTTTTTTTTCTACTATAAAAAGTTTGACATTAAAAACAAATTATCCATTGTTAATGATCGTTGGTTCGAGGGTTTGTCATTTGTTTTATTAACTAAATATCTAGGGTACCTTTTTAATTATCCAAACCTTTTGTTCCTTTTTAATTGTCTCAATCTTTTGATCCTTTTTAATTGTCACTCTCTAGTAAAATGACATATTTGCCATGCTTTGAAACCACAAAACTCATTAAATATGATAGTTGGCAAGAGTAAATTATAGAAATTAAATGTAGGGCAATATGGTAAAATAAAGTAAATTTTGTATAAAATTTAACAAAATAATTACTCTTCTTAAACAAATAAAGTAGTTAAAATGGACAATTAAAAAGGAACATAGGGAGTATAAAATGGGATAAAAGTACAAAATTGATCCCTCAAGTGGAGCGAACATAGCAAATTGGTCCCTATAACACACAAAATTTCTAGGTCTAAAAAAATAAGACAAGAAAGATTAGAGACAAATAAAAATTTTATTGATTGATCAAATTGATGCAGGTACAATCTTTGGAAATTCTAATAATAAGAAATTATCCTCTGATTCTTCTCCTTTGCAAAATTATGCTTCAAGATTTGCTTCAAGGGTCGAATGACTTGATCTTGAACTTTATGATAATTTGAGAGTTTGATTTGATTTGATTCAAGAGTCGAATGACTTAATCTTGAATTGATGACTTGGGAATTTGATTTGATTCGAGGGTTGTTGATGACTTGATCTCGAATTGATAATAATTTGACTCAAGGGTCGAATGACTTAATCTTGAGCGAACACAAATAATCTTCTTCAAATATGTTGATGAAGATCAAAATAATAATTTCTTGAAAGCGAGTTTCTGCAAATCTTTGATAATCCTCCTTGGATCTTTTTTGAAAGAAGAATCCTCCACATACGTGGATCTTCTTTCAATAATTTCCCAATAACTAGGTCTTCAGTAATTCTTCAATAATTGAATCTTCTTTGAAAGAAGAATTTTCCACATACGTGGATCTTCTTTCAATCTTCTTAAACTTTGGTGAATATCAGAATAAGAACATCTGAAATACTTCAGAGCTTTTCTGCTTCAGAGCTTTTCCGCTTTCTGAATTGTGTGTTGAAAATGACTTGGGAGCTTGGTATTTATAGTGGGGGATGGAGAGTTTCAAGATAACTTAATTTCTCCTTGTTATTTATCTCTGAACAATTAATTTTAATTAGAGATAAATAAGATGACACAACAGTAATTTCTGATTGGTTAATGCTTGAAACCTTAAAATTTGATTGGCCAGATGATGCAATTTATTTACCAATTATCTCAATTTAATTAGAGATAAAAGGTGATGACTCACAACTTAATTTTGATTGGTCAAACCTTTAAACATTGAAATTTAATTGGTTAGACCATGTGTCATATTTATCGACCATTTTTCCTTTAGAAAATATCCAATAAATTTAAGGATAAATTCTCAAAATAAATTTGTAGAAAATTTCTGATTGGCCGAAATTTCTTGCTCTACAAATGCCCCCTCAAGACTTGTTTACGTACACGATTTGAAGTGTAGCAAGTAGACAAGTCTTGAACCTTGATATGCTTTCGGTGTTAAATTTGCTTACACCTTTGCATGTTGTACTTTGAGATGATCCTTGGTGATTTTGTTTGCAGCTTTGCATGGCTTGAGAAAATATTTGCAAAACACTTTCTTCAAATGTCTTTGCCAATTTTGAGACTTTGAAAGAATTGAACCAAAACTAGGTTCAAAGGACTTTTTTTTTTGGGTGATTGAACTTGACAATTTGAATCAAGCTGCCTATGTACCCTCAAATGTGAAGGATCAAGTCATTTAAGTCATTTACGTAGTTCATTTTTTTTTGTGCTCTAAGTTTTGCCTAAGCCGTCCTTTGCAGGATTTTCAACTTAGCGAGCCTTTTTTGTTTTGCTTTTTTTTGCTCTAACTTTTGCCTAAGCCGTCCTTTGCAGAATTTTCAACTTAGCGAGCCTTTTTTTTTTTTTTTGGGTTGACTGAACTTGGCAAGGGGCACCAAGCTGCCTACGTACCTCCAATAAATGAAGGATCAAGTCATTTTTCGTAGTTCTTTGGTTTTTTTTTTGGTGTGCAGTTTAGGCTCGTGCTTAGGAGCGAGCATTGCCCCCATTGGCTTGCTTGACATCATCATTTGAAGTTGACTTGGCATGCATTTTCATAGGATCAAAAGATCCAAATTCCATACTTGGAATTAGATTTGCCATGACAAAATTTGATGTTGCGGCTTCATCGTCAAACTCAATCATTCCTTCTTTGTGAAGCTCCATGATTTTGTCTTTGAGAATGAAACACTTTTCCACTGGATGACTGATTAAACGATGAAACTTGCAATAGTTTGGATCATTCACCTTATCAGCTTCTTTAGGCCGTTTCATTTCAGGCAATTGAATGAGATCAAATTTCAAAAGTTCTTTCAACATCTTTGGGACATCAGAATCAAGGAATGGATATTCCTTTTCTCGCTTTTCCTTCAAAGAAATTTTGAATTTCTCTTGGGAGGATTTGGATTTCACCTTTTAGAGTCACCGGTTGTCTTGAAAGGCTTTATGCTTACTGCCATAGACTGCTTGCTTTCAACTTCTTTGGTCACAAATTTGCCCCCTTTGTGTTCTGTTGGTTCTCGAACAGGCGGCTCTTGATTGCCACCAACTGTAATGCTAAGCTCCATATCATGTGCTCGAGTTGCCAATTCTTCAAAAGTTTTTGGCTTAATGCCTTGAAGAATATAGCGCAGGGTCCAATTCATACCTTGGATGCACATATCCAGTGCAGAAGCTTCAGATAATTTTTCTTTGCAGTTGAGGCTGAGATTTCTCCATCTATTTATGTAGTCAATCACAGCTTCATCTTTGCATTAGCGTGTACTTGTGAGTTCAATCAAACTGACAATGCGCCGAGTGCTATAGAATCGATTTAGGAATTCATGCTCAAGTTGCTCCCAATTGTCAATTGACCCAGGTTCGAGATCCGTATACCAATCAAAAGCATTGCCCTTTAAAGAGCAAACAAATTGCTTGACCATAAGGTCTCCATAAGTGCCAGCATTATTGCATGTTTCCACAAAGTGGGCGACATGTTGTCTTGGGTTTCCTTTGCCATCAAACTGTTGAAACTTTGGTGGTTGATAGTTGTCAGGCATCTTCATGCAATCAATCCTTTGGGAATAAGGCTTTTCATAAGTGTAGGAAAGAGGAGCAATGTTTTCAGCTTGATCTTTGATTGCTTCTTTGATGAGCTCCTTGATTTGATCAGAAGAAATACTTTGAAGATCTTCTGCAGCAACTTTGGTGGAATTTTCACCAAATTCTTGAACATTTTTATTGTCATCAACTTGTTGGAGAGTTTGAGGCTTGTCTTTGCCTTTAGTTTCAACAACTTTCATCATTAGAAAGGAAATTTGTTCATCTTTTTCTTTGATGTTGTTAGCTAGTGATTCCACAGCTTTAGCGAGGGATGCAACTTGTTCCTCCAACGAAGCCATCAAAATTTTTGATGATTTGAATCTTCAGGAAAAGAGATGAGAGGCAAAGATTGTCCCACTGGGTGTGCCAAAATTTGTAACACACAAAATTTCTAGGTCTAAAAAAATAAGACAAGAAAGATTGGAGACAAATAAAAATTTTATTGATTGATCAAATTGATGCAGGTACAATCTTTGGAAATTCTAATAATAAGAAATTATCCTCTGATTCTTCTCCTTTGCAAAATTATGCTTCAAGATTTACTTCAAGGGTCGAATGACTTGATCTTGAACTTGATGATAATTTGAGAGTTTGATTTGATTTGATTCAAGAGTCGAATGACTTAATCTTGAATTGATGACTTGGGAATTTGATTTGATTCGAGGGTTGTTGAGGACTTGATCTCGAATTGATAATAATTTGACTCAAGGGTCGAATGACTTAATCTTGAGCGAACACAAATAATCTTCTTCAAATATGTTGATGAAGATCAAAATAATAATTTCTTGAAAGCGGGTTTCTGCAAATCTTTGATAATCCTCCTTGGATCTTTTTTGAAAGAAGAATCCTCCACATACGTGGATCTTCTTTCAATAATTTCCCAATAACTAGGTCTTCAGTAATTCTTCAATAATTGAATCTTCTTTGAAAGAAGAATTTTCCACATACGTGGATCTTCTTTCAATCTTCTTAAGCTTTGGTGAATATCAGAATAAGAACATCTGAAATACTTCAGAGCTTTTCTACTTCAGAGCTTTTCCGCTTTCTGAATTGTGTGTTGAAAATGACTTGGGAGCTTGGTAATTATAGTGGGGGATGGAGAGTTTCAAGTTAACTTAATTTCTCCTTGTTATTTATCTCTGAACAATTAATTTTAATTAGAGATAAATAAGATGACACAACAGTGAATTCTGATTGGTTAATGCTTGAAACCTTAAAATTTGATTGGCCAGATGATGCAATTTATTTACCAATTATCTCAATTTAATTAGAGATAAAAGGTGATGACTCACAACTTAATTTTGATTGGTCAAACCATTAAACATTGAAATTTAATTGGTTAGACCATGTGTCATATTTATCGACCATTTTTCCTTTAGAAAATATCCAATAAATTTAAGGATAAATTCTCAAAATAAATTTGTAGAAAATTTCTGATTGGCCGAAATTTCTTGCTCTACAGTCCCTCAAGTGAAAAAATATGCAATTTAGTCCCTGAAGTGGAGTTAACTGAGGAATTGGGTCCTTACCGTTAGAAGGGCCGTCAATTGTGCTGACGTGGCAGTGACGCCGTCAACTGTGCTGACGTGTCACATGCCACGTCATATTTTTTGATTAAAAAATAATTTTTTAAAAAATATATAATTTTAAAAAAAAAAATTGGTGAAAGACTCAATTGCTCAATTAACTCAACTTCAGGGACTCAATTGCTCATTAAGTTCACTTCAAGGACCCATTTGCACATTTGCCCCTAACTTTTTGTTTTTTTAATAAAAATAAAAAATTTCATTTTCTTCTTTTCTATTTTTTCTGTTTTTTTTAAATAATTTTCTTCTTTTTCAAACTCATGGTGAATATGATTAATTTATTAAATAGGAACAATAATAGATTTATGAATGATCTAATTGGTAATATTTAGTATATATTAATCAATTATATTAAGTTTCTCTTCCATGACTATTTCTTGTTTTAATCAGTCCATTTCATAATGTTTTACTGAATAATAGTTAATTTATAAAACAAATACAAATTAAAAAAAAAAAACCTCATAACCTAATATATAATTTTTAAGAAGAAAAGATGCGACTTTCAAAGAAATTCCACTTCCTACCATAAACAAAAGGATAGTAATTATCAAAGTTATAAAATCTTTTTTTTAATTTAACCGACGAAAAAATAATTTGATTTGTTTGATTTACTATATATATATATTTAATTTAAACGGGCTAATTTTTCATTAATCAAGGAGTTGGATTACAAATATAAGAGGCAATAACCCAACCAAACCCTTTGGTCACCCAATCTACATTCAGATTTGACAATATTATGGGCTAAAATATTTGTCCCCTTTTTAACAAAATTAAAATAGATAGTATCAAAATTTTTTTTAAAAAAAAAATCATTTTTCTTTTTATATTTTTTTCAAGAAAAAAAATAAAATAGTTTTTTTTTTTTTGAAAAACAGGAAAAAAAAGGAAAAAATGATTTTTTTATTTTTATTAAAAAAACCAAAAAATAGGGGCAAATGTGCAAATGGGTCCTTGAAGTGAACTTAATGAGCAATTGAATCCCTGAAGTTGAGTTAATTGAGCAATTGGGTCTCTCACCAATTTTTTTTTTTAAAAATTATATATTTTTTAAAAAATTATTTTTAATCAAAAAAATATGAGCACAGTTGACGGCGTCACTGCCACATCAGCACAATTGACGACTCCTATAACGGCTTCTAACGGAAAGAACCCAATTGCTCAGTTAACTCCACTTCAGGGATTAAATTGCAAATTTTTTTCACTTGAGGGACCAATTTGCTATGTTCGCTCCACTTGAGGGACCAATTTTGTACTTTTACCGTATAAATGGATAGGAAAACATTATCGTTTGAGAGATTAATTTAATAATAAATCGATTTGTTTCAGACATGATTAATCAGAAACACGATAGGCCACATAATGAATGAACCTTCCATTGGCATGTCATTAGATGATATCTATTTTTTTTTCTTGTATATAGTAAGAAAAAAGATGCACATAATTTGCTTAGTAAAATAAGGATTTACATAAAGAAGTGAAGAGTGTTAAACTCGAACCTGAATTTTAACCTCTAATTATTTCACCTTAAAAGAATGTTTTAGACCAAAATTGTGCTACAATCCCATATGTACGTATGTATGATGTGGAGAAATGAAGTTGGTACAGTGACCCAAGCTGAATAAATACGACTCTACTAGATAAGATTGCAAGTTGGTGACATTCTTTTACCTGTTTAATTTATTAATTAATAAAGGCAATGGAACGTCTTAATCACATTTATAATTCTTGCAATGCTTCTATTCTATTACATGCATACATTATATCATGAACAAATTTTCCCAAAAAGATTATTTAAAAAAAAATAAAAATACGTGCACCTCATGCACTTTATATCATCATTGTTATTTTCCTTTTCATCTTAATTTTTGGGTTATAATTTTTTGTGAGCCAAATGCTTCCAAGGAACAACAAGGTGGAAATTTCAAATTTGGAAAAAGTAAAAAGGAATCGGAAAGGGGAATGAATCGCTTAGCGAGATAGCTTTCAAATATATATGAATGGAGACCAGAGCATTAAAGCAGCAGCAGTGGCCAAAAGTAAAGTTCTTTTAGTTTTCTTTAGCAGTGGGCTATGCTTTTGTGATATGATAAAGGCATCCCCCCATTTCATCCTTCCTTTATTTTATTTTTTTTTGTTCCTTTTCTCATTCCTTCATTCAAATCTTCTTGCAAACATATTCCTCCAACACTAAGTATCAACATCCAAGTCCAACACCACTTATAAGCTTTAAAATTCACACCAAAAAGCAATGAAAAACAATACCATATGCAAAACCAAATTACTAGTCACATTGTCTTCTCCATCACCCTATTTTGCCCTATAAATTCCCTAAACTTTTAAGTTGTTTCATAGAACATATATACACACTCCATGACAACAAAGTTTATAAAAATATCTGACATTGTCTACTATTATTATCGATTAATCATCAACGACAGGAATCCCATACATTACTTAATAATAACATCCGAACATTTTACTCAATGGTCGATATGCGAATCCCAACTCGAATTAGGATTCCAATCTCTATTCCTTAATTAAAGAAAAGGAATATCAGACCACTGGTTGCTAGACACATGTCTTGCACAAGTAGCCCCCTAGGTTTCAAAAAGAATATACCAAAAAGAAAAGAAAATAAAATGAAAAAGAAACACGTAAAGCATCCTTCCCTCTTTCTTTCCTCCCTTGGATCTTTAGACTTTCATATAATCTAATGCCTTTTACTGCTTAAACAACAAAAAGAAACCTCCATCAGTTTCTGCTTTTCACTGCTTGAACAACAAAAAGAGAACCCCATGAGTGTCTGCTTTTTTTTTTTTGTTTTACTTACCTTTATGGACAAGATTTTCTGTATCTACCTGTTAAATTTTGATTGGTATTACGCTTTAAGCATCAAATGTGCAGTTACATGTGTCATCAATGATTTGTTACAATTATTGTTGCAATTATCAGTGCCATGCAATCTGGTTACCCTACCATTTCACCCAAAGTCATTTGATAGGGAAAAGAATTCACATAAAAAGAGGATCACTCTCATCAAAATGTGCATGAAGAGCATAATTTTGATTAGATAGCAATGCTAGTGTTCAATGCCGTACACATGTTCTTCAAAATCACAATAATTACAGGAAGTAGTGGAAATTATGCAAGGTGACATTCCGAAAGAATTGCATGACCATTAGAAAACGATGAACTACAAATTTCCTTATTACTTATCACTCTATTCAATCAATCAGCAAAATTGATATACACTATCAAAGGAGTGAGGAGTGGAGGGAGGAACCGCAAGAGTAGGACTTAATGAGCAAGACGAAAAACTCACCCCCTTCCCGTTTCCCCCTCACCCCTAAAAGAGGGAAAAGAAAGAAGAATACAGGGCTTACATTGTATAGGCGGTATTGTCACTCAAATATGGTACACAAAAAACTCCTCCGATGCTGAATGTTTTGTTGTGACAAAGATCATCAAAATAATCAGGCATAGATGAGGTTCAATCAGGTAATCTTAAACGGTTGAATAGCACGAGGAAACTTTGCTCAGGGACTATGTAAAGGAAACCAAGGTCAGCACCTTTGACATAGGGTCCAATGCCCTGCATATGGCCATGCACAGGGATTATTGCCATCATTATTTCAACGTAAAAATAGCTTGAACCTCACAAATAGCTTTTAGTTGCAAAT
Organism: Corchorus capsularis; assembly: GCA_001974805.1. Lineage (NCBI taxonomy): Eukaryota > Viridiplantae > Streptophyta > Magnoliopsida > Malvales > Malvaceae > Corchorus > Corchorus capsularis. The sequence continues at coordinate 20,032 of AWWV01010142.1, read as the reverse complement.
TAAAACATACAGGTACAAAGTCCTAAATAATTTCATTACCTTGCCATTGAGTTGAAGAAGCTCACCCTCAACCCATCGTGGATTCTCGAAACCAAATTCTGCTATTCTTCCCTGACCTTTGTAACATGCAACCTGGATTGTAGAGTTTCTCCTATCAATTAGGTGCCTAAAGACTCCAAATTAATGCAAGGAATAACATTTCTAACTGAAGTCCCTTATAAGGCAAATATCTGAATGGAATTATTTTGGGCAAAATCTTAAACCAAGTCATTATATTGATGCATATTATTTGTTTAGATCTAAATATTAAGTAGTCACTAGTCACTATTTCTCACAATGCAACCAAAGGAAATATTTTAAGAATTCAACAACCGAGCATAAGCCTTTGTCTATGAGCATGCATAAGGGGTTACCAAGAGTCCAACAGATCAATGAGAAAAATAAATTGGTTTCTTTATAAGTAGTTCCTTTATGTGGATATAGGACGATGATTTCTTTCACTTTGTTCAACCGTCAAGTTCCCATAAGTAAAATATTACTTATCCAGTGTTTCTGCAGCAATATCATACAAAACGAAACATCTCTGGTTACTAGGATCAGCTTGTTTCCATAGTGCCAAAATCACTGGCAGACAATCATCCAAGTAGTAGTATATTTTAGATATTGATTGAAACAAACAGACCATGCTGGGAGAGAGAGAAAGAGAGAAATTACCACTCCTAATTCATCTGGATACATCCCACGGTTGGGGAGGCGACTCTCCCTACCAATTTTGGCACGAAAAGTAACCTAAAGATGTAAAAGGTATATTAATCACCACAATTATGTTCCATGGAAAGAAAACAATTAATACATGCTCTTTTTCTTTTCTTTTTTTTGAAAGGCAATTAATACATGCTCATATGCTAGAAAGAACCGGGAAAATTCTTAAAAATTTATTTCATATGAAACAAATGAGAAAAGATACCTTGCCAGCAGGTACGTTAAGATCTCCCGTAAGCTTCACGGCTTCAACATATTCAAAGAACTCAACATCTGAAGACTTGTCATCTTCATCATTCCAGCGGCCATATTTACGCCTCAACTGAACTATCTCAGTTCCATAAGGACCAAATGCACCAACATAGAGGCCTACACATCAACAAGATGGTCGTGGTATCAATCCAGATGTTTATCATGTAGATAGAAAAAGAAAAAGATACCATAAGCATACCCACCTTCAAATGGGTCTAAGTTGCCATTATCACTGCTGATTCGATTAAAATTAGTATACTCAGATAGCCTGCTCCGTCTCCGTGCCTGACTAACAGCAAGTTTGACAATTTCGCGCACATCTCTAGAATCCTAACATAAAGTAATTAGTTAGTCATCTAATCATCAAACATAGTTATATGTCTACTTATAATTAACTCTGGAGACATGTCCTTTATTCAAGAAAATACATTAGAATCAGAATCAGCATTTCCTTCAATTTCCTACTTGGGACAAAGTTAAAGAGTAGCAAGTTAAAACTTTAGTTACAGTTAATATGGGGCATGCATGATATTATATTAACAGCCTATAGACATAAGAGGGTTTTGGCTTTTTGTAAAAGAAGACAGTTTCAGTTGTAAGATTAATGAGTGGTGAGAATTAGACATCTGGTAGCGCTTTGCTTGAGATGCTTATTTCACTAGAAGAGACTTAGCTATAACACCCATGAGAAGAAAGTTAGTGCAAGATTGATATCCCAATATTAATCATGTGAATCAATTGATTTAATTATAAACCTCACCTTTGGAGAAATCTTATCTGAAATCCATAATGCTTTAGCAACATCTGGAGGCATAAGCTCAGAAACACCTTGAGCTGCTATAGCTGCTATTTTCACCTTGTACGCTTTATTTTCTCCAGTTTCATCATCTAAACTACGCTTAGGAACATGTAGCACAAATGAATCTCTCTGTAAATCCTTAATATCAGCTGGAAGACGAACATACTCATCCTTAGTAGGAGTGTCCTCATTATTATGCACAAGTCCACCAATAAAAAGCTTCATATCCAAATCCTTGACATCTTCAGCAGTATTGCTACCCTCTCCTAGAGCAACACCATCAGGCTGAATCTCTTCCACATCATTAGTTTCATCATCTGAATTGTCAGTGGAACCTGTTTCCGAATCATCTTCCTGCATCAACTGCTTCACAGAATCATTATCTATTACTTCCTCAGAAACATCAACATTCATGACTTTGACTTTCAGTCCTGGAATTTTATTTTTAAGAAAATTTATCACACTTTTTATCCCTTCCTCAGTTGCTCCCTCAATATCTATTCCTTTCTCATCACTTCTTTCTGCCTTGGCTTCATTCCCCTGAACATCTATAACGGATGCATCCTCAACTTCAGAAGCCGGTGGGTTTTTTGTGGGCTTGGAAGGTGAGCTGGTACTACTTATTGAACTTCCTTTTGCACGCCGCAAATAAACTACCTGCCAACAGATGTAATGTCAGAAGTATCTTCATAAATTGTATTACAGGCTTTAGAACACCTGATATAAGTATATATCTTTTTTCGTTAACAGATGTTGTGAGATGGAAATATATTATGCATGCAGAAACAATCTTACAGATTTTTAAATGTAAATATTATGTGCCAATATTAAACAAGAATAACATTATATATCTGGGAATACCCATTTTTGCAGACAGACAATCTGATCAACCATAAAATTTAATCCAGAATTTCTACAACCAGGATGTAAAACCAGAATAACATAACATGAGCTCTGCACTGAGCTAAAAGCAATTCAAATGTGGTGTTTGTGGAATAATAGATGCACAAGCACGACACCCAAATTCAGTTGCATACAGCATTTCATAATACTTAATGAACAAAATATAAATTCATGATAAAGGAACTGAAAATGTAAAACATGCTCCTGCTTAAACTGGAAGAAACCAAGTTTAAAGGTTATATTAACCTCTGCAGTATTCATTCATCTGTCTAAACCAGTTCCCGAAACATATTTCATGGACAACTCTAAAAGGCCATTGATCACAATTTTACCAAATGATTTCAACTCTAATCAACCAGCACAGAGCCATATAGAAAGTAAACATACCAAGTACACTATTTAGTTATACTTGCGGTATCAACAAGCACTCCAAGTTCAACAAATTTCAAACATGTCACAATTAGAATCAAATTAATTTGTAAACTCTTGGTAAATGTATTACATCCATAATATTAGTGTACATGCCTGCTAAACGTCCCAAATTAAGGGAAAACAAATGAAAACATTAACCAAGGCAAGAACATTCCAAAATCTCATCTCTTTAGCTCCTCAACTAAATTTATAACATGAGAAACATGTGGTCTTCAAAATTCCAAAATATGAAGATTAATGAAACACTTCAAAATTAAGCTAGAATCTTTTAAGGTACATTACTAACTCACCTGCATAAGATATGTTTCTTCATCTTCTTTAACCACAAAAATCTCAAACAGTGGAGTTCCAGGTGATGCACTAACCAACTGCCTGCACGCCAATAATTGTTGACGATTATCAGTACACTGAAGCACAATGAACATAAATCACACTAGAAAGAGTTTATCCTGACCTTGGACTGTAACTTCTAGCAACAAATCTACCAACACCGGGTGTTATGCGCACTAGTTTTCCAAACGGATCATCAGAGTTTTTTGAGTAGCCAACCCACCAGCCTACCTGCTTAATGGATATAAAATGACTTTAACTAGCACCAACCAGGAAGAGAGATGAAAGAGGGAGAGAGATCCTCTATAGGTCAGACTGCTAGACTGCTAACTGTCATATGCGGTTATGCCAAGGTACACAACATAAATTTAGCGATCAAAGACCATACAATGCATTGGATCCAGTATCATATATACATGTATTTATGTATAGCACAAAGCTTAAAGATACATGCTGCAAAGCATACAACTTCTCAATAAAGATTTATATGACTTAACCTTCAAATTGTCTATCTTTTCTTCAAATGTCCTATTCTTTCACATAATAATCACAAAAAATTGGAAGCAGTGAAAGAACTTAAAATTATGCAAGACTCCTGAATTTGCAGAAACTCGTGACTCCTAAAATTCATTCATAATATTACCATGTAAACTAGCTTCAATTTTACAGATGCAAAATTTTCATTCCAGTTAGTACCTAATTTGAACGTCAAATGATTCTTGCAAGTTACCATTATGTGTTCATTCAAAAAGCAATTCCCTCAAAAATCTTTAAAAAAAAAAAATCCAACTACTGGGTTCAAAAAGCCATGCACTAGCACAAGAAATGAAAATCCTTCTAAAAGAACATAGTGATCCTTCACAATACTTGAAAACCCAGCCAAATTTGTTAATAATGTATTACTTGACAATTTTCAGTGGAGGCCATTCAATTTCACAATAAGGAACGTTGTCCGCTCTAAAAATTAGTAGCAACCGAGGAAAATACCAGTCCACTTCCTGTATGTCTAGACAACCGTGAAGCATCATGGTACCGCTCTTCAACTATTGCATTCTGCAGATAAACGACAGATTAGATTAATGGCCAAAGCGCAACACATGCACTCAATTTGTTTCGTCTAGAGGCTCAAACAAGCTCTAACCTTCAACTGAGACATGATTTCAGCTACGCTGTCCTTTGCAGCAACCTCTGAAATAGCCAGCTTTAACTTTGCAGCTTCTTGAAAGTCTTCCTTCTCAATTGCATCTTCAAGTTGGAACTAGAAGGTAGAGCATTGAGCATTCAATCAGAAAATGAAAGGACTCAAACGGGGTATATATATATATATATGTGTGTCCAATACATATAAACATATATGTCATAACTAATTCAATTAAATTGTAATGATTAAGAAAAAACTGCAAAGAAACCGAAGTAAAATGCATACTAAATAAAGTTCTTAAGCAAAGAGTTGACAACTTATAGCATCTGAATGGTAAAAAGCAGTAGAAGATGATTAGCAATATCTTCTTTCATGCCTTTGCTATCAGCAATACTAAATTTTGCAAAAGGAGATATTGGAGAGTAATAATTAGCAATTGAGGTGTAAATGGAGAAATTTACTGATGCAGGGGTATATTTATATAGAAAATGCTAGGGGTATATTATATTTACAGGGAAGAATTTTCATGTTTTCTGAAATTAGTAAAAAAAAGAATAATCTCTTTTTTCCCCAAAACAAACACCCAAGAAAGGGAAAAGGTGCAAAACTCATCATGGAAAGCACTTAATTGGGGCAATACATGCATGGAGGCACAAATTAAACAAGAGAAAGCCAAATCGAAAATGGAGAGACAAACATGAAATTGGTGGCTAAAAAAAAACTTTAATTAACTAAACAGTATGAATTTTCATAAAATGGAAAACCCACATAGAAAATACTTGTAAGAAAAGGGAAAGAAGCAAAGGGAAGATTACCTTGAGAACAGAAGCATAACTCTCAGCCTGTTCAATCTCAGAGAAATGGCGGCTCCAACGATTCCAATCCCATTCAGAAGAAGCAGTGCTGCTATTAGTATTACTATTAGTACTATTGCTGGAATTGCTACAACAGAAACGCAAAGAAGAGTTCTTGGGTTGATGGTGGTGCCTCAAAGAAGGCCTGTTTTGAGCAGAAGCAAGACTCCAATTCCAACCCAAAACAAAGCTGAAATTGGATGGTTTCTTGGAGGAGAAATCAATATAACAAAAGGGTTTTAAGTGAGGCATTGAGATTGACTGCCCAACACCACATACATGGTTGCTCACTATCATCCTTTCTCTTTCTCAATCTGTTCCCGACTAGTCTCTGCTTTTCCTTTTGTTTTTACTTTTTTTCTTTGCTTCGGGTTTCAACCTTCAACTCTTCTATAATGTCTGGATGGATAGAATCGCCAGATAATAATACAACAAGTTTAGAGGGAGGACTGAGAGGGTTGTCTCAGTCGAACATTATATCCGGACCCATTGGATATCCATATCTATACTATCTATCTATATCTATACTATATATAAAAGTACGAGTTATGAGAAACTTTTAAATCGACTATTATATCCTTATTTTTCTAATTAAATCGATCATTATACCTTTATTATTCAAACATATTTCTTAAATGTCATTACTTAACTATTATAGTTTTATTCTGCTAAAAACTCTATTTTTATTCAATTAAATCTAATATCTTTATAATTACTTTATTTTTTTACTATATTTGTTTTCAAAATATACAGTTTTATTCTACTAAAAACACTATTTTCATTTAAATAAATTCAATATTTTATTATCTCAAAAAATTCAATATTTTATAATTATTTTATTTTACCATTCTAATTTAAAAAGTTATTATGATTGACATCTTACTATTTGATAGTTTATAATAATGTATTATGATTAAAATTTATTATTTCCCTAATGTGCAATTATTTTATTTGACTTATAATTGATTTTTTGCTTGATATATTGCTTGCTGTATAATTAAAAAAAAATCTCACATTCTTATAACTATATCATTTTTACCATTTTACTATTTTAATTAAAAAAACTTAGATGTATTAGAAAATTTTAAATATACTTTTATAGTTTTACTCAACTAAAAACTCTATTTTTATTTTTCTGTAAAAAAACTCTATTTTTATTTAATTAAATCTAATATCCTTATAACTATTTTGTTGTTATCATTTTACTATTTTATTAAAAAACTTAGACATATTAGAATTTTTAAAATATATTCTTTTACAAATTTTTTAGAAATAAACTTTTACAATTATTCTACTAAAAACTCTATTTTTTATTCGATTAAATTGAATATTTTTAATAAATATTTTATTTTTTACCATTTTACTTTTAAAAATATTGGAGATCTTTTTGGTAGTTATGGATCCATTTCAATTATAATATGAGCTAATAAAAGTATTATTATCAAGTTTAAAGTTAAAATAAATTGACTAATCATTAACTATTCAAATTTTTTTAACAAATTAGTTAAAAATTTATTTAAAATCTAATTATTGTGATTCACTTTGTTTTTCTAATTTTTGTAGCGTGTATTGGTAGGTTAAATATGGTTCTAAGTCAAATGAATCAGGTAAATTTTCTCGAGACATTCGGGTTTCGGCTCATCTAGGTTCAGGTCTACTAGGTCTAATTGGGTTAGGCGGATTCGAGTTTTGACCTCGGGTCAATCGGGTTCCGGATCATCCGGGTTTTGGACTTTTTCAGGTTTAGATTCAGCTCAATTTGGTTAGCGTTAAAATTTTTTTTTGCACCCAAAAAAAACATAACTTTTTTAATGTTTAATTCTTAATTTTATTTAATATATTTATTATTCGATTTTATTTTACAATCCACCACTGGTGAAATTTAGCAAACTGCATATACAGTTTGTCGTGTCTGAATAGGTTGGGTCTGGGTCGTTTACTTTTTTATCAAATCGGATTATGTCGGATTTGACGAGTTATCGGGTTCGGCTTAGATTTGACAACTCTACATATATAATTAATTTCAATCATTATTTTAATTTTCATTTAATTTAAATACGAGTATCACGTGCAACGCACGTGGAAGTAAATACTAGTACTATATATAAAAGTACGAGTTTTGAGAAACTTTTGAACTGCCTATTATACCCTTATTTTTCAAATATATTGTCTTAAATGCCCTTGCTTAACTATTATAGTTTTATTCTACTAGAAATTCTATTTTTCTTCAATTAAATTAAATCTAATATCTTTATAATTACTTTATTTTTACCAAAAAAATTGGATATACTAAATTGTTTTCTAATATACAATTTTATTCTACTAAAAACTCTATTTTCATTTAATTAAATCTAATATCTTTATAAATTACTTTATTTTTACCAAAAAATTTGGATATATTAAAATTTTTTCTAATATACAATTTTATTCTACTAAAAACTCTATTTTCATTTAATTAAATTCAATATTTTTATATATATATTTTTTATTTTTACCATTTAATTTAAAAAGTAATTGTGATTGACATTTTCTATCTGATAGTTCAATGTATTATGATTAAAATTTGTTATTTTCCTACGTGTAATTATTTATTTGACTTATAATTAATTTTTTTCTTGATAAATACAACTTTGTTGTGGGTTTAAATTTGTTGTTTTATATCATTGTTAATAGTTTTTATTTGTGTGGAATAATTTTTTTTGTACTTTGATGGTAAAACCCAATGTATATATAAATGGGCTGGTCGGGTTGGATTTGGGTTCAGTTTCGGGTTAAGGAAATTTTGGGTTATACGGGTTCGGTTAATTTTTGGTTTTAGGTTGGGTTGAGTTTGGATCGCTCAAAAGTCGGGTCATTTGGATTTAGGTCATTTTTGGTTTGGGTGTTTTTCGGTTTTGGGTCATATGGTTCCAATAATTTTGGGTTTGAGTCTCTGGTTTAGCCTCTAATTTTCAGGTTTAGGTCTTTTCGGATTCTGGTTATTTAAATATAATTAATCTCGATTTAGGTAATTTCGGGTTGATCGAGTTCGGGTCATTAATGATTTGGGGTCAAATAATTTCGGTTTCGAATTGAGCGGATTTTTTGGTCAAATCAAGTTGGATCTGGTTCGGTTTCAGGCAATCGAGTCGAATACCCACACTCGGATGAAATTTTGTCATCTCTAATAATATAATTTTTTAGGACAAAATTAGTAGTATGCTTAAGATTTTAATCTTCATATAATTTAAAGTATCACGTGCAACGCACGTGGAAGCGAAGACTAGTATATATAAAAGTACGAGTTTTGAGAAACTTTTGAAATGTCTATTGTACCCTTATTTAACTTTTAATATACCTATTATATCCTTATTTATCTAACATATTTCTCAAAATTGCCATTATACAATTAATTTTTAACTTTGTTAATTTTCATTTAATTAAATCTATCTAAAATAAAATAAAATAAAATGGTAATTGCTAGCTACGTTTTTTTTTATAAAATTACTGTTAAATCAATATTCTTTTCGTTTTGGTACCGTATTAAATCAATATTAATCTCACCATTTGGAATTGATTAAAGTTTCGGATGCATAAACAAATAATATCACCGAAGATTTTTCTTCCCAAAATTCTATATCTACTAGAATTCTATTATGTATTAAATATAAACTTCAAGTTTGCAGTTATATATAAATAAACTTCAAGTTGAGGGATCAGGGATTGGCTCGCGAGAGAAGGAGCAAAATGATAATGTTCTAAATAAGTTGATCTCTAAGCATTCCCATGAGATACTCAATGTTGCAAGGCTTTTGGCCAACAAAAAATGTTGCAAGGCTGTTACCATGTATGATGTGAAGAAAGAGAAGAAATACAGGAGTAAAAGGAATCAAGAAGGGAAGTCCTCATCATCCTCAAGCAAGTTGAAACCCAAAAAGCAACTTAATAAGAAGTCTGCAAAGAAAGGATCCAGTTCTTCAAAGAAAGGGAAGGCGAAATGAATTTATTGATTGGTTTTATTGCTGTAAGTTTGTAGTGATTTGGGTTTTAGATATAATCACAATTTTGTTTATTGGGATGAGAATTTATATGTACCAAATTTCATATATATCTTCTAAAAGTCAGGTTTAAAGCTTTACAAGTATTCATGATCCTTCAAGCTTTGCTTTGTCTCTCTCTTCAACACCTCTGGGCAAAGGATTACTATTAATTTTCAAAAGAAAAAACAATTTTCCATCTAGTCATAAGCTTTCTTCAATTACTACGTTATCCGTAGAACCCTTTATTTGTTCTGTTATCTATTTTTCAATTTTATTATTTATAATTAAAAAAAAATTTCAGGCATATGAATAATCAAGAGAAAAATCAAGAGAAGAAGAACAATTGCAGAAAACTTGAACGTTAGCGGTGCTGAGGTCTTATGTGAGGTGGGTAAAACAAGCTTCACAATTTGATTTTGATATGTGGTTTGCGGCAATATGATCTGGCATCTGGGTTTTGTGCATGTGTTCCACTTTTTGTTGCTTTTATTGCACTCACACAAATTGATGTTACTATATTCTTTTTTCTCTGTTTCTCCCATTTTTTTTTTCTAAAAAGTTTTCTTTTGTCTAGCTTCGTTTTGATGCAATGTCAATTTTGCTTTGCAGGAAGGTTTAGGATTCTATTTTGCTTTTTCTGAGTTGATACATGCTGAAATTGATGATATATAGCCAACTTTTGTGACACAGAGATTCCTTTGAACATGACTTAACAGTACCCAAAAGTCTGATTTGCCACTATTTTCCCCCATGATTGAGGTTTTTCTATCCATGAAAACTTGCTGAGAAGTCCACGAGAGAAAATTCAAAACTTTGAAGAAGCTATGCGTGACGATCGCTTAATTGCCTATTTTACTTATCTGCTACAACTATGGACAATGATGATGCAACATATAGTTTCTAGGCCCTTCTGTTTGTATTAAGAATTGTATTGAATAGCGAGAAAAAGTGTAAATTTACATGAATGAATCGTTTATATACAAGCTAATTAGCATAACTGACTAACTACTAATATCCCCCTCAAGTTGTCAGTTAGCTTAGATGGATGCTGGTGTGTCATTCATTCCATTCCATCAGTTCCATGCCTAATAAAGCTTAAGCATGAGCATTTTAATTTTTCCCTATGAATATACATAACATCATTACGAGTGCACATTTTCACTTTATCTTTGCTCATACTATAATTTTGTTTAATTTTAAACACTCAAGTGGCATGATTACTTGGTCTGCGCATATGAATTATTTGTAGTTTGATTAGTGGTCCAAATCTTCAATATTATAGTTTGACCATGAAATTGACAAGACCTTAATTAGCTACTAATAATCTAATCTATGAACTATAAAGCTCCTGCAAACATTGAAATTGGCAGGCACAAATGCTTAGATACAAAGATAGGATTCAGGCGGAAAGACTTGCTTTTCTCGATTTTGGGATAGAAATCATAGAATAGGTTGTTGTAGCTTATGAAGTTGTTATTACTATTCAACTTATGCTCTTATATATCAAACACTGTTATGTTTTACTAATTTTTGCAGACAAGGCTGAGAGGAGACGTAATGCTGAATGCCCAATGCCCCCCATTTCTTTTCGATTGGCAAAACTTTGGACTCCCCTTATGGAAAAAATATCACTTACCTTACAAACCTTACAGTTAAAATAATATGCCAATCATTTAATCTGAATTTTCCTTATTTGAGTCCAATTCATTTTAAAAGTGTTTTTCAAATCAATTCCTTTTAAAAGTGTTGATTTCCTACTACTATTCAAATACTTATACTTGGATATATAATAAACTATTCGTACTTCCAAAAACAATTATCGGATATATACTCCATTCATACTTGAAATTAAAAAACAAGTATCAAGCATATATACGTATGTTCAAGCCCATGATCAAGGTTCACTTTTTAATAATTTTTTAAATTAACCTATTTGTCTATGCAAACTGTTTTAGATTAATTTATGAATGAGAGTTAAAGAAATAAAGTTTATTTTTAGCCAACACTTCACATGAACAAATCAGAAACATCCCCAGAATTCTGTTTTTCATTATAAAAATAATGTCAGAATTGATTTCAAATTTCATACAAATTCAATGTCACCAAATAAAACTCTACCAAATCCTTAAACTCTTTTGTGCCACATATATATATATATATATATATATATTCGAGTAATGGCTATTTATCATAGAAAATTTTTTATATATTCTTACCAACCATTTAAGAAAATTAAAATAGTAATCCATTAAAATATTAATTAATACTTATATAAAAAAATTTAAGAAGTAATTATTGGTCAAACGTTAGAATAAAGTTTTTAGGTTATTCAGATTTAGCCCTTAAGCTTTTGAATTTTTTTGTTGGATCCATGACTAAGAAACATAAAGGTGTCAAATCCAAGGAAGGAGAAAGGTTATAATAATTGTTTTTATTTTAAAAGCAAAATATCTATTTCTTTATTTACTTTTTATTTATTTATTATATATGTTTACATTAAAAAAAGGTTTCGAAGCCTGATAAGTACTACTTGAGACTACTGCTTAATCATGTTAAAGGGCCGAAATCTTTTGACGATCTATTAACTATTGATGGAATACCGTGTTCAACATTCAAGGAAACTGTAATGAAAAGGGGATTGCTGGAATTTGATCAGAGCATATCAGAATGCGTGATGGAAGTCGTTGCATTTCAGATGCCCAACGAACTGAGAAGTCTGATTCGATGCATAATTTTAGTTTATATGCATTTTAAAAACTTTTGACAGATCTACCTATATTAATTTAATTTTCATTTAATTTAGCCGCGAGGGTCATGTGCAACGCACGTAGTTGTGAACCAGCAAATGTGAGGAAACTGTGGAAAGATTATTTTGAGGCAATGTCTAAAAATTATAAGAGAATGCATGAAAACTCAATCGATACACAAATTGTGTGCACATTACAAAGCATTGCGTACTACCTTGAAAGCATGGGAAAGGACATCAAGAAGTTTGATTTGCCGCAAATCGATCATCAAAATTTGCATATCAGAAATTCCGCACATAAGGAAATTGCAGATGAATTTAGTATTGAAACTCCACAATAAGATCTAGATGTATCCGAAAAGCTAAATGAAGATCAACAAATTGCATACAAGTTGGCTATCTTAGATCTAGTGCAATCAAGAAAGAGTGGAGCCTTTTTTGTGGACAGACCAGGAGGAACGAGCAAAACATTTCTATACCGTGCAATATTGGCCAATTTAAGGTATTAATAACATATCATCAAAGCATACGAACTTTAAAATCAAAATCATTTTATCCATTATATAATATGTTTATCGGACTACTATTTTTACTAATATGATCGGAGATCAAGAAGTCTTATTGCCTTAGCTACAGCAACATCCGGGTTAGCGGCAGCAATTATGCCAGGAGGAAGAACATCGCACTCGAGATTTAACATACCACTACAACTGACAAAAACAAGTATTTGTGGAACTTCCCAAATAGAGTGCAAAGGCCGAACTGTTAAGAATAGCAAGACTAATCATATGGGATGAAGCACCAATGGCAAAAAAGCTCGCTATAGAATCAATGGACAGGACATTGCAAGATATGATGAGCAACAAAGAACCATTTGGAAGCAGTAGATGACTCAAACAACAATTACCTCTACCGAATGGTTTGTCACCGCACAACTTGGTGTTGAAAAAAAATTGTCCAGTTATACTTCTCAGGAATTTGGATCCATCCAGCGGTTTATGCAATGGAACAAGAATGGTCTGCAAAAACTTTGGTCATAACGTAATACAAGTAGAAATTGCAGTATGCCAATATGCTAGGTTTTTCTTCCAAGAATTCCGCTTTGATCACCTGCTAAAAATGAAGAGTATCCATTCTAATTTAAAAGGAAACAATACCCTATCTGTTTTTGTTTCGCTATGACCATCAACAAAATACAAGGGACAAATGATACCGAATGTTGGAGTATATTTGCCGCAAAATGTTCTCTCATGGACAACTATATATATGTAGCACTCTCTCGGGGGAATTTCCATGTATTCAACAAAAGTTTTGATTAAGTCAGAAGATACAAAGAAACAAAAGGGAACATATACAAAAAAATGTTGTATATAAAGAAGTTCTACTTTCGTAAAGGTAATTTTTTACTTTAAAAAAATACAGATTCATTATATCAAATAATAATTATTGTCACTACTTCTAATGGTTATAATTATTTAAACCTTTTTTTTAATTCAATATTTGTGATTTCTTATTTTTTATTATTTTCAAGTATTTCAAAACAAATTTGATTCCAACGTGCTACGTGCAATCGTGAAGGTAAAAACTAGTATGAATATATATCATCCTTTGGATTTTTCTCTTCTGGTGATTCTAATCCAACAGCTTTTGGGCCTCTTCTACTTCATTGTTCTTTTATCCCATTGCCTCATTGGGCCTTTCAAAGGCAATTAAGATCATAATGTCATATTTTTCACCATAGCTATAGATATGAATGGTTGGGTTAATGGTTATGATGATACACTCAAACCATTATGAATCTCATTCTGTCGTCCCTAACATTAAACCCACCAAACTCAGGTCCACGGTGTGGGTTAAATTCGGATTAGTCAATGTAAAGTTCTAGATACTAGATGGGTAATCAAAAAGAACCTCAAACACACGGTAAAATTTTTTTTTTCCGTCTAATAATCAAATTTAAGAATTCAACATTCTATCATTGGACAAAGTGGCTGATACTTTTTAGGTATTTCAAAGCTTAGGAGCATGATATATTATCTCATTTTCAAGGCTGGTAAGCTGCCAATCCTTTGTTGATTAACGGATTCATTTTTTGTGGGGCTTTTTGGATTTAATAAGGATATTTGGAGACTCCAATCTGCGTGCCTTCCACCTTTACTACTTTGTTCAATCCCCATTTGCTCAATATAGTAGTTTACGCTCTTAGTTATTATTATCACAATAATGCAAGGTTTTTTTTTTGGCCACAATAATGCAAGGTTTAATGGTATTAAATTCATAACTCGATAGATAATCAAGGAACCATTGCTCATAACACTGCAGCCCAAGACTATCCTATGATCCCATATATGAAATCCTTAACCTAAGAGTGCCAAAAAAAAAAAAAGTCCTCAACCTCGGACCAAACAAACACAAGTCTTTTGCTTTATTCTAAAATTTGCTAGAAGGGGAGGGGTAGGGATGAGGAAGCCCACAAACACAATGGCCCCTTTCATAGTCACTACTAAGAAAACAAGTGGAGTGGAATTGAAATGATTTCAGTTTCAAATTTGATCCACTTTTGATTTAGCCATAGGTGCCTCATATTAAGTTCCGTGGTGGGCTGGCCTCCCATCCCTACCATCACCCTTCAACACATTCTACACCACAAAACAAAACCACAAACTTCCGCTTTCCCAACACCTCATATTCACATCTCACCGCACACTTGGTTTCGGTAAGGCACAAGCCTTTGGACTTAATGGATTAAACACCGTTTCTGGCAAATCATATAACAAATACAAATAACCAAAAAGGAGGTGATAAATATGATGGCCGTTCTGCCTTTTCTTCTAAATGAACTACTAACTTGAAGATAACAAACAATGAACTACTCTTTCGAACTTCGCTCCGTCCCTGTAGGCATAGACTGGATTTTTTTTTTCATTATATAAGAAATTAAGAACATTGAACATGGAACTGTTTCCAATATCGTCCTAGTTAACAACTTTTGCATCAGAGATCTTTGATATACTCAGGTCAATTTATGAAACATTTGTTACGGTGGGCAACCACTGCAAGTGTTTCGCAATGGCCATCAACAAACATCATCCCCTAGCCTCTTTTGGCGAGAAGTTGGAAAAAATGTAACAAAAATCATCAGTGAGAACCCGACAATAAAGTTCAGTGTTGTAGTGGAGTGGAGTGACCACCAAGCCCTTCATTTCCTGGTACAGTTTCTGTGCCTGCAGAATCCTGAGCTCTTATACCTCCATTCTCAGCAGTTTCTAAAGCAACATCTGCATCACTCATTGGCCCGGCATTTCCCGTTCGAACTGGACGGAGCAAACCTTGTAACCTCAGTAAATAGCTCTGGCTAGGAGGCTGAGTTCTCACATATTGGGTTGTTGTTAATACACTAGCAGATGAACGTTCGGAGTCGGCACTTCTGAGGTTGGATAGGGCACTGAGATCAAGATTTGGAAAGACAGAGCATCGGCATCGAGGACACTTCACATTCAGTCTAAGCCACTCATCAATGCATTCCACATGAAAATTGTGTGCACAAGGTAAGCCACGAACCTGCACCACTCCTTGTTAGAAACACAGGCTACGCCACAATGAAAATGTACAATTAAATAAGTTTTCAGACTACCAAAAGAATATTTCCATTCATTTCAACTGTGAAATTATGGAAAGCTTCTCATCATAGTATCATTATATTGCATTAGCTTATTCCTGTCTATATGATCTGTGTCTAATGCAACTTCTTATCTAGTGAACATAATGGATAAAACATCAACGTAAATTACCTCTGTGGAGTCAAAATAAACAATGAATAAGTCCAATTAATAGAGAATAATCCATTTAAACGAGTCATTTAGTTAAATGGAGAATGCTTTCATTTACAAAGAAGAGAATTCTTTTTTGGCACCAAGAATTCCATAGTGTAAAAATAAATACTATAATAATATAAACTAAATACCTCAAATGAAAAGCTACAGTTAGGTTAAAGGGTTTTACCTCATTCCCTACATGGAACTCTTCCAAGCAGATTGGACATTCACTGCAATCAGTTGGAACAGCCTTCAACCTGAATTTTGGAAGTTCTTGAATGAGTGCCTCCACTGCTTCTCTCTGAGCAAAGGCCACAGGAAAAAGTGAAAACAAAATCAAAATTTAGAACTCATAAACAAGATATAATACGGAGTACCGGAATGCAGTATTTAAGCATAATGAAATCAAACAAGCAATAAACTGAATCTACATTGTGAGCTTGGGTGTCAATTATATGCAAAATCTACAAGAGTGAATTCAGTATCACCTTTTCTGGGTAACTATAATATAATACTAACAACAAAAAAGGTTAAAATGAGGAAAAACATCACTGTGGTTCATGATTACTTAGCACCAACCTGAGCTGGAGTCAAATATAGCCCAGGATGGTATGATGCTGTATCTTGGCCCATGCCTCTCATTTCTTGACCTGCAGCTTCAAATGCCCAATCTGGTACTCGAACCATGTCCACCAAAACCTGGATTACATTATTTGTTTAGATGGGGAGCCATCAAACTGAAGTGGCACCTAGTATGATTCTATTTTTCTCTCAATACCAGTAACAGACACTTGATCACCAGTATTGATATGAAGGGAATCACCTATCGAAACAAACTTTGATGTACACAAAGCTCAAGATATATGCAGCAAGAGATGCCAGAACTCACCCCATATTCTGAAACAGGAATACCCTGCTGCGCACGTAATAGGTGTGCTTGTCTCCGTGTCATCCACTAAAAGGAATTTCATGAACAATAATGAGAAAAACATGGCAGTCAAAAAGCAAAATAACATTATTTAAGATGCTCCAGATATGCTTCTAGGACAACAAGGACAAATAATATAAAAGTAGTGAAGCAGAAGTAAAAGAGAGCACTCAACAACTCAGACTTGGCCTAGTGGTTGTTACCCTCAGGAGGATTTAGACCCAGGGTTCAAATCCCCTTCCCCTTTGTACCTGCCATACCATAAGTAACCCCCAAAACAAAAGAAGCCCTTATTATGAGTCTTTAACACATCAATGTCCATGAGGAATTGATTGACTCTCTAGAAGTAGTAGAGCTAGCATGACTAACCTTTCCTGTAGACATGCAGGCAATGCAGAGCAGGCCACAGTAACTGAAAAGCAGCCAAATCAGAAACCCATATTTCTGACCTTCTTCTGGCAACTGCACGTATTAACAACATTACTTCCAGCCATATAACATTTTGGACAAAGAATGTTCCTGATAACTATGAAGCATAAAACACTTACACAATTCCTTGCACTGGTGAACCACAGAGTGCCAATTATAGTCCAAGCCCAAAGAAATGGATAAAGTAGCAGAGATAGAATCGAAAGAACCACTATTCTTCCACAAAAACGAGCATACCTCTGCTGCCATCCAAAATCCCTAGAAACAAATAATAATAATGAAAAGAAAATTACCTGTCAAGTGAAGATAAGCTACTAACAGAATATTTTTTTAACACAAAGATCCTGAATAGGAAAAAGCTCAAGCAACTTTACAGAAGAATAAATCATAAGTCATTGCAATTCACAACTGACAATCAAAGAGTACCATGGGATGAACTAAATCTGTAATCATATCTTTTCCTCACTAACTGACATTCTAGAATCTGAGTTGAGTAGCATTCCTCACTAACTGACATTCTAGAATCTGAGTTGAGTAGCATGACAGCATATAACCATGCAGTTAAAGGAAAAACCCAATTTATAATTCGAGATGATTAATTATATGCCAACATCAAATTCTTTCTGTCACTTAAGCTTCTCAATAGTAAGATATGAAGGTCCTTACAAACCCATTCCAGCAGCAAGTCCATTATCTACAAACATCAACAGACGGAAAACGAATACAGTTGTGTAATCAACCTGAAAGAATAGTCATTAAGTTATGAGCTTATTTCAAAGGTTTACCATATGAGGAAAATCTAAAAGGAAACAACTTTATCAATCAACATAAGCAAAACCAAAACAACTTACCACAATCCATATATGCAACGGGTATGTACAAAGATGATAGCGTTTCCAATTGATTGCAACAATGATTCTGACAGAAAACAATTGTTAAAGAACAAATATTTTTCAAATAATCCTCAGTTCTCACTCTCAAACATTATAACAGAAAGAAATCAAGATCCAATTTCCTCCTCTCCCCTCTAATTTTACTAGCAACTAAACAGTACTAAAGCAAAGATCACATAAAAAATGTTCTAATGTAAACTAGCATTAGACGAAAACCCAAATTGGGGAAAATTTAGAAAAAGGAAAAATGAAAAGGATACACACTTGTAGCCAGCATAGACAAGAAGAACCCATCATACCTGCAGAAGGAAACATTAACAAAAACCCCATTTTTAAACTTGAAAAAACAAAAAAGAAATAGAAATCAAAGGAAATAAGAAAACAAACCACTTGAAATCGACGCCTCTAATTGCCATAGAGGAAAGTGCTGAAAGAAGGTGAAGTATAAAGGAGAAAGGGGAGGCTTTAGCGAGAGTGACAACAGCAAAACTCCAAAGATCGAATCTTCATTTGGAAGACAAAGGAAGGAAACAGAAAATGGGTGGAATCGAACAAGAATAATATCTCCGTACGATGTAAATCTTGGTTTAGGCTTAGCTTAGCTGTGATTCATTTAATGTTGCCAAAAAAAAAAAAGAAGGACAAAGTCTCAGATTAAAGAGAAAGTGATTACGGACATAAACGAAGAGAAAAGATTTTCTTTATCTTTGGTAAGCTGAACTGCAACTGCTGCGAAGTGAAAGAAAGAGGACTTGCAAGTAAACGGAACGGAGGCGTTTTCAAGCCGACGTGGAAGGGGAGGGCGTAAATATAAAAATTAGTTAACTAATTTAATTCAATTTAATTTAATTTAATGAATTACTACTATCAATTATTATTAGAGTTAATAATTAAAAATAATTTTTTAAATAAAGTATTTTGTATTTTTGTAAGAAAAATAATAATTTGGACGGTGAAGGGTGGATAACACGTGTGATGATATGGTGACGTGGTTGAATTAGGTTCGCTTAAAATAGTTGAGACCTTTTTTGTGTTGATAGGATTAGATTAGGTCCCTCGGATTAAATATATATATATATATATGTATTTATTAGCTTTTATAATTCTTGTTATATTCACACAAATTTCACATTGTTTTCTTTTTGGATAAATATGTATTATACATTCAGAGGACATTGGTTTTTTCTAGAGGAAAACAAGTGAAATTTCACATTGTTTTATTTTTGGATAAATTAGTCTTTACCTTCACGTGCCTTGCACGTGTCACATTTGTGTCTAATTTAAATAAAAATTAAAATAATAGTAATTGAAATTAATTATAAATCAAAGGAAATAATTCTATGATAGTTTTTCTTTATTTTACATACTCTAATACATTAAACTATCAACAATACACATTCAAAAATAGAACCAGGTCAATCATAATAATTAAAATCTAAATAATTTTTTTTTAGAATAAAGTATAGTACTTCATCAGATAGTATATGGATTACAAACGCATAAGGGTAGACCCTCATACCACACGTGATCAAGACCATAGTCTAATTTAGATAAATTAATTGGTGAAAATTTATAAGTAAAAATGCAGAAAAGTAGCAATTAGTAATTCATGTATGATTAGGTTGCATGATTAAGTAATATATGGTAATAAAGACCTGGTTCAAATCATTCATAAGTGAAACGAATTATCTTGGATGATTGAAATTATAGTTGGGCCTGAATAAAGAAC
>AWWV01010139.1:0-22093 GCA_001974805.1 Corchorus capsularis | reverse complement strand
AGTCGCCAAACTGTCGTAACGTGCAAATCGCGAGATCTGAGCGCTAGTACGCATTTGGAAATGGAGTCGCCACCAATTCTTTTTTCTCTAGGTGTGATTGGCCACCTAAGTTGATTAACCATTTTAATGTGTTCTTAATAATAAAATTAAGTTCATTAACATGATTAACCATTAGCCTTTGTTACCAGATTTTAGGTTCGGGGGTTCGATTACGTGTAGGGAAGGTATTAGCACCCCTACGACGCCTGTCAAAAAGACAGTACCATTTAACTAAATTTAACCCTTTAGCCTTAATTATTACTTTAAATCCTTTAAATTTATTGATTGTTAAATTTACCCTTTATTTCAATTCACATTTTTGGTCTTTGAATTTTAATCACATCTTTTTTATTTGGCCTCCAACGAATTGGCAAGACTCCAAATTATTTATTATTTATTATGTTTTTAAGATTTTTCTAGACTTCCCACAAATTGGAAAAATCTAAAATCATCTTTTAATTATTGTTTTTTATTATTACTCTTATAATTGAATTTCTATATATTAACAATTTTATTTAGTTTTTATTATATTTCCTTTTATATTTTTAAAATCTCCCACAATTTGGCAAGATCTTTTAATTACTATTAATTTTCTTGTTAATTATGTAAATATTTATCTTAACTTTTTATTTATTATTATTTAATATCTCCTAAATCTCCCACAATCTGGCAAGATTTAGAGAAATATTCTCATTACTATTCAATTTTTATTATTTATTTGTTTCTTAAAATATCTCCTAAATCTTCCACAATTTGACAAGATTTAAAAAATATTCTCAACTTTATTATTCTTTTATTTCTTAAAATATCTCCTAAATCTCCCACAATTTGGCAAGATTTAGAAGATATTTCCATTACTATTTTAACAATTTTGTTATTATTTTACATGAACCCTAATTATGCAAAATCCCCAAATTCCCCACAAGATTGGCAGAATTTGAAAGATTTATCTAACCTAATCTAATGCATATGATGCAAAAATATAAATTAAAGAAGAAAAAAAAGTATATTATCATCCATTTAATTTAAAAGCTTTTATTTTGACAAGAATAATTTTGATTTTTGGAGTTTCTGTTTGAAATTATTTACAAGATAAAACATGATTTTAATCCAATCTTGTTTCATGTATCAACTTAACAATTGAATGACAAACTTATGAAAATAATATAATACAAATCTAATACCGATTACTAAAGACAGATTAACAAAAGTTGAAGAAGAGAATAATATATAATATATACATATGATAATCACAAAAAAAATAGAAGAAAGAAAAAAAAAAAGACGATCCAGATTGTAAAATATGAAACAAAGGAAAATTAAGATGAGTGCATGATTACAACACGGCCCCCACAAAGAAAATTGGTATTGAACATACCTTTTGCTTTCAATGTTTTATTTCTTGCTCCAGGAAAGGAAAATTACAAGAGGAATTCGATTGGTTAAGAAACAAAAAGCTCTCAAAGTGAAAACCAATTTCGATGACTAAAATCCGGTGTATCTCTCTGTCTCTCTGTGTTTGTGTCTATCTCTCTATCTCTCTATGTGTGTGTATTGGCTGTCCTCTTAGGGCTAGGAAAAAAGAGCCTTTATGACAAATAATTTTTTTGGGAACAAGTCTAGAAAATTACCAGGAAATTTCCTATCTAGACCTATCTTACATGGGCTAAATAATTATTTGACCCACTTAACTGACCCAAATAAATTACAAAAGTCCAAACCCCACCTAAAACAATTTAATCCAAACCTAATCAGGCCACATCATTGGACTTTTTCCATACTAAACTTAGACTTGGCCTGAACCAAATTTCGGTGTGTACAACCTAGAAAAACAAAAACAAGTAACATTAATATTAGACATGTTTGTTTGTAATTGAGTAATTAAGAATATAGAATAGATTCCTTAAGAAAAAAAAAATATAGAATAGAGATATCTAAAGTACCATTTTGCACCCTAAACTTTGAATGGATTGACGTTTTTCACCATAAAGTTTTAATTTTAACTTATAATCACACCCTAAAGTCTTATTTTGGAACCATTTTAACTAAGACGAAGGACGGCGCTGTGGCACCACTTACATGACATGCCATGTCGGACCAAATTCCCACATGGATAGGATCTTAATCCTACGTATGGACATGATATATATGTAGCATGTCCACGTGGGATTTCGGTCAGACATGACATGTCACGTAAGAGATATCACAACGACATCAATTGTCTCAGTTATGGAGGATGCAATTTAAAAATAAACTATCAATCTCTGCCACAAAGTTCATGGTGAAAAAAAAAAAAAATGGGCCGTGTACGATTTTAGTCTTTGTTAGATTTTGACCATACACTAGAAATCAAGTTATTGAATTTTGAATTGACTCCAAAATTTGCAAAACAGAGCAAATTAAAGGGGCATGAAAAAAGGTACAGTAATATATATTTTTCTTTGGCCCAAGGGAAATGGATTACAGTAATCGTAATCCTAGTCACCGCACACACGGCCATGGCCATGCGGACGGATTGACGTTTACTTGGTACAAGTTTGGAACCAAAAACAAAAAGTCAAAAACTAATTAAAACAGATAACTGATGTGATGTCTGATGACCAAGACAAACTTAACATATTATAAGTGATCAACTTGGCTTTATATTTATATTGTAAAAGTTAATAACGGGATTCAATTTTCAATTGCAATCATTGTCAAATTCAATTTCTTAATAAGTAGGTTTGAAATTTTCTGAAATTACAGAGAAAATAAGATTTAGAGGCGGCAAGTTTTCTCGAATACAATATTATTTGAGAAATCAAACAAGTTGTATTTGAGATACAACTAAGTCACTTAAGAACATCCAAGGAAGAAGTAGAAGAATTTGTTGTTATCAGGGGAAAATCACGTTCCTATTTATAAAACGTGAAAAGACATAACTTCTGGAAACTTTCTCCTAATTAAAAGGTATCTATCAGAAAAAAGACAATTTTTGGTAGTTTATACCTATTCAAATAGGTATACCGAATTTTTACTTAACGAAAAAAAAATTCTAAGTCAATTAATTATAGACAATCAATTCTTAATTTTTATGTGATGTGATCTTTGTTTCTTCTTAATTTGCGATCATGTTTCTCGACAACAGTCAATTAATTATAGACAATCAGATTGAGATCGTATGAACACAACTAGCTACTTTGGTAGCTATCAATTGGACGGTGTGGTTAATTAAAGTTCCAACGAAACACATTTATAATAATTCTTCTCTAGAACAAAACATGAGCTGTAAATGCCTATTGTATTGAACAGAAGGTAT
This sequence comes from Corchorus capsularis, assembly GCA_001974805.1. NCBI lineage: Eukaryota > Viridiplantae > Streptophyta > Magnoliopsida > Malvales > Malvaceae > Corchorus > Corchorus capsularis. The sequence goes on along the minus strand of AWWV01010139.1, from coordinate 18,756 downwards.
TAAATTTGAGTTTTATTGAATATAAAAATTAGGTTTTGTAAGAATTTCCATTCACTCCAGATTTAATGCGAGTCGAATTTTGATTTAATTGTGTCCAATATGACTATCATATCGGTTAGTGGAAGGTTTATACAAGAATAAAAAAATAAAATCTTGGCATCATTATTATGCCAACCTAAAATCAACATTATTATGCCAACCTAAAATCAATTGACAATAGCTTAAGAAGCTCAATATAAATATAAGACAGTCAATCATGTCAATCATACACATTAATCCAAGTCAATTTTTATTTGTTCAATTATAACTAACAAAAGCAGATTATTTATAAACTGGTGGAACCTACAAACAAGGCAAACGATAAAAGTTGTAAACTTTGTCTGTAATTAGTGCGAATTGAGTTGTAAGTTTCAAATGATCAGCTGCAATATTTTCTCAGGCTACTATAGTCTGCATCTGATAGCTTCAATAATTCTTTGTAAGAAGTTCGTCCTCACTCTTCAGATATGAGCTGGTCTTGAATTATAGACTATATAGCTCCATCATTTCCCTCACACCAAAATAGTTAATTATATGCAGGGGTGGATCCAGGAATTGTATGCAGTGGGACACACAATTGTATCAAATTTATATATAGCCATAATGTTTTATGGATTTTTTTAATTGATAATTATATAATTAAAAATATATATAATTTTTCTTTAAAAATTATATAATTTATTGAAATACATAAAAATATTACGTCAAATGAAAATATAATAAAATTCTCTATGAGTTTTCGTAATTTTTAATTTAATCGAGACAATTTATTCTTATTATAAGTTAGATATAATTGATTGGTTGATGTGGTAACCGACCTGACCTCGACAGGAGTGAGAACATAAATTAGATTTCCGGAAACACATTTGTTGGTGGGAGGATTTTAACCTTTCACGTTCTAGGCCTGAAATGATTACTCTTAATCTAAAGGACTAGATATACCTTTGATTAAAAAAAAAGTATAGAAGGAAGCTGAGAATTTGGGAATGAATGTGGAGTTAGCTATGGCTTGAGAATAATAAAAATGAAATTTTAAAATATAAAAGAACAAAAATACAAATAACCAAATGGGACCAGTAACGAAAATAACTATTGTGATTGGAGTTCATGAAGAGATTACCTACAAAAATAAAATACTTTATTTAGTTTTTTACTATACTTTTTAAATTTTCTCATATTTAGTGGGGGCACACCAATAAAAATAAAATACTTTGCATTTATTTTTAATACATCTTATAAGGGCTCAAGGATCTCAGTGGGGGCACGTGCCCCCAGTGCCCCCATATTGGATCCGCCATTGATTATATGGAAGCATTCCAGGCCAGCCAATCTTATTTAAAAATTAAAATGATAGATTAGATAAAAAATTTTGTTCAAAAATCTAAATTTAAGGTTTAAATTGTCTCGAATTAAAGTTGATGAATGATGAGTCAAATTATCATTTCAAGGATATATGAGGGTAAAATTTTTACATTAAAACCATTCGATATTTCCGGAATTTTTACATTAATATATATTAATTAATATACACTAGATATTATTCCTGCATATCCGCGTCAGGTTTTTTTAATTTCAATAGTCGCAGAAATTCAAATTTTAAGAAGGAAAATGTAAGAGATAAAAGGGTTTTTAATTTTGGGATTTGATAAAATCTTGAATAAATAGGAAAAGTCATTAATTCATTATCCCAACATATACTATTATTTTAAGTAAGTGAAAATATTTAATTTTTAAAAATAATTTACCTAACCAATCAATTTTGGACAAATGTCAATATGAGAAAAACCAAATACTGAGCATAGAGCACTTTGGGGATAACTTTAATAGTAAGGTATAACGAATATAATGAAAATTTTGATGAGATCCCGTTGCAAAAGCTGGATGAGTTGGAACAAGACCAAAAGCATGGAGGACATGGGTGAGGTCTCTACAATTAATGAAGAAGCTAAGATGGAGGAAATTAAAGCAATACTAGCTCAGAATTCATGGAGGGCCAAAATACTTCAAGCACAAAATCCTTCCAAATTATTGAAGAGGAAAGCTTGGAAGAAACAAGTGAAGTCGAAGTTATGGAGGGTTAGATGACTAGAGAAGTCTTAGATTTTGAAAAAACTGGATGAACTTGTTTTCAGAATCACTTATTCGAATTTGAAGTACCATATAAGTTTTCTACCAAGTCAATTACTACAAAAAAATGGGCTGATAGTGGCGAATATTTTACGGCTTCAAATGCCGCTATTCGCAATAGCCCAAACGCTTATTCCAACGTTTGTTCATATAAAAGGCCGCCACTACTTCAAGTAACGACATTTTCAACAAATAAACTGTTGTAATTTCGGATATCTCAGGAATTAACCAAACAAATAATTAAAGAGGAAAGAACAAAACAAAATTTTCTTGTGGACATATGCCACAATTCTCTACTATCAAATCAATCAATTAAAATCAACAATCATAGCAATCTCATTAGTAAACTCTCAACCTAATCAACCCAACACCATGGGTGATTCTCTCATACAACATAAAGCTATCTTAGCTTTCTCTCTCACACAATCTCACACACATAAAAGAACTAAACACAAACCGCTTATTTATACTAACACAAACTTAGAGTCCAAGATTCCCTTTCCTATTAGACTTCTTGTCCAACAAAACTCTCTAAAAAATCCAAATCCAAAAATTAGGAATTGGGTCAAAAATCCTAACAGTCTCCACCTTGACTCAAATTCTTTCATCAAAGCTTGCTCCACCCTTTGACCAAATCCACAAAAGCAACTTTCTTCTTTGTTGGCAAATCCACATTCTTCTTCTCAATTTGATATGAAGATACCGATCCATCTCCTCTAATTGTGCTTCCAATCAACTCATAAAAATTCTTTGAATTCTTCACTCCTTTCATCACAATCATCGAACCTTTGGTGATTTTCAAACCTCCACCTTGGCAAGAATATCCATAACCCAAGCTATCCAACTCTCGAAGAGAAATCAAATTCCTTGTAAAGTTTGGAACATTACATTTCCAAGCATCTTGACACTTTTATCATGTAAACGGAGTTTCACACTCCCAACGCCTTCAATTTTTTTCCTCACCATTATTAGCCATATAGGCAGACTTATCACTCAATCTTCGAAAACCATTATTTTTTTATGCAAATATGTTCAGAACAAGTAGAACCAAACACCCACATATCTCTAGTGTCTTTCTTTTCTTCTTGCATCATCAAAACAACATCTTAATCATAATATTCATCACTATCAGCAGCAACAACATTAACACCACCTTTATTCTTCTCTTTAGATTTCATGAAATCCCCAAAATCCTCCTTTAACTTCTTGCAATAAGCTTTTATGTGGCCCATCTCATGACAATAATAACACTCCTTATTACTGAAATCAACCCTTGACCTTGACCTTGATCTCCCTCTTTCATTGAATCTACTCCTCGATCTTGCATCAGTCTTATCTTTTCCATAAGTTCTTCCACGATCCACCATCAGAGCACCATTCTCTTCATCTTTTTTTTTCCCAGTTTCTTTCAATCTATCATACTCAAAAATTGCAGAAGTCACATCTTGCAAGCTCAAGGTTTTCCTAACAATCACCAAAGCTCTAGTCACAGGATCATACTTGTCGGTAAGAGAATTAATCAACAAAACTGCTTTATCAACCTCTTCTATTACTTCATCCACACTTGCCAGCTGAGTAACAAATCTATTGAACTCGTTTAGGCATGTCCTTAAACTTATTTTCGCCTTCATCTTCAATCCAAATAATTCTCTCTTCAAACACAACATGTTAGTAATCGATTTTGACATATAAATCGACTCCAACTTATCCATCAACTCCTTTGCGGTTTTCACATCTAACACATCATACTTAATTTCAGTTGCAGAATTCAAAGTAGTTGTACTTACTGCTTTTCGTTGAATATCTCTCCACATGTTCTCATTCAAAGCTGTAGGCTTATCAGTTCAAACGCATCACCCAATCCTTGTTGTACTAACACATCTGTTATCGTACTCTGCCACATCTGAAAACTGTTCATTCCATTGAATGGCTCAATCTCACACTTCAAACCTAATCCGCCACCACTGATGTCTGCCATCTTCAATCAACCAGACTCTTAATACCACTTGTTGTGACTTCGGACATCCTTTGAATTAACCAAACAAATAATTAAAGAGGAAACAACAAAGCAAAATTTTCTTGTGGACTTATGCCACAAATCTCCACTATCAAATCAATCAATTACAATCAACAATCATAACAATCTCACTAGCAATCTCTCAATCTAATCAACCCAACACCATGGGTGATTCTCTCAAAACAACATAAAGCTATCTTAGCTTTCTCTCTCACACACAAAAAACTAAACACAAACTGCTTATTTATACTAACATAAACTTAGACTCCAAGAATCCCTTTCTTATTAGGATAGAGTCTACCAATCAAAAATCTCTAAAAAATCCTAATCCAAATCTAATTAGAAATTGGGTAAAAAATCCTAACATAAACATCATCATCGTAAACATTAGGCGCGTTATTCTGGTTTCCTTTTTTTTTTCCCGCGCAAAATTGGAAAATTAGCTGAAAATTAACTATACCGGCGTTTGTTATTGGAAACACCATAATAGTTGTTAGTGTGGCGGAATTTGTACTTAAAAACGCCGCCATCCTTATTCTAGTTTACTTTTTTTTTTAGCGCAAAATTGGAAAATTAGCTGAAAATTAACTATAAACGGTGTTTGTTATTGAAACGCCGTAATAGTTGTTTGTGTGTTGGCGTTTGTACTTAAAAAACCGCCATCCTTAAGGCAAAAACTTAGCTAAAAAAATAAAAGAAATTTCTAATCCTCTTAAGTCTGAAACAGAAAACCCTCAACCCTTCTAAGTATGAAAGAATCGAAAGAAAAAGCCCCTCTTCCCCAAGAACAAAACCATCAAAAATCACCAATTCTTTTGCTCCCAAATCGATAGATGACTTGAATTTCCATCAAATTTCTGCTTTACCCCATTTTTCTAACCGAAAAATCCGTAAACTCATTGAGATTGTGAAATTCCCTTAGCTTTGCTTTGTAGACGGTGAAGGGTGACGCAAACTCTCGGTGATAACAGTGGGTTTAACAGTTGTTTGGGTCGGTACAATTTGGTTTTGAAGCATCAAAACCCTAAGGTTCCATTGCTTTTCATCATTTTCATCATTTCTTCCTTTAGCTAATGTTTTCAATTTTTCTCTTTATGTTTGAATTGTAAATTAGGCATCGCTTTTCGTTCCAATGCAAAGGCAAAGCAATTGCAATCACATGTTGTTGAGAAAGAGCAATGTAAGCTTCATCTTCCTGTTATTGTCGTTAGTATGTATTTTTCTTTTCTCTTTGATTCATGTTGTATGGTTTCTATTATTGGCATTCAATTTCATTAAGCTTATTATTGGTTTGATTTAGCTTCTTCTTTTTTTTCCCCATTTTTGATTTAGTATAAAACTAGAGTGCTAATTGGGAGATTTTTCAAGTGGTTTTATTTCTCCACTTCAAACTGGAGAAAACTATCGACTTCCACTCTTAATTTCTAGTTACAGATTGAAATTTGGTACTGGTGTTGTTCAAAAATTAAAATTAAGTTGATTTGGTATTTGTGGATATTTCATTTACCAAAACTACATTACTAGACAAGGAATATAGTGCTTTTGTTTATCCAAAATCACTAAAGTCTGATGAGAGTCTAAATTATTATAAATCATATAAAAAAAATGAAAGGCCTCTCAAGCTTTATACACACTAATCGACGAATTCCCGCAAGCGCACGGGGTCGTCGTGGTAATAAAAATTATCGTTCCCACGAGGACAACGTCTTAATCTCGACTTGTGTTAATACTAGCAATAAAAAGCATGAAAAGTAAAACAAAGATGGTAGGTTGTTTCAATTAACTAAAATAAACTAAACTAACTAATTAAACTAAACTAATAGGACAATTGGCTAAGATGTTATGACTAGGGCTCAAGACTTCACCTAAAACAAGAGGAAATTAACTATCACTTCATGCTCATGGAATTTGGCTACTATAGCGATTAAACGAAATTAGTTACGCGCTCTGTCAGGTCTAGCAACCATACCCAATTGAGTAGTGAACACATTGTCGGCACTTCACTCACCCAATCAAATTCATTAAGCCCAATCAATTAATCAAGCTATCATATAAAAACTAGAATATGTCTATCCTAATTTTAATGTGTCTACTTCCCTAGCGCTCGGTTCATGCTTCATCTGTCGATACCTCACACAAACCCACAAACTCAAACATTATGTTGGCCACCCATAGCATTCAATCAATGAAAACAAAGGAAATAGATGAAACCCAACAACAATAGATATAAATTAAGCACAAATAAACATGAATCTCATTAACATGAAAGCAATAATCAATTCCCCCAAGCTAGGCTACATCTTAATCCCTATCTTGGGTCTAAATACCCATATATTCAAGAACAAAAATAAGAAAAGTAAAGAAACACATAGTTTAGAGAGAGAAAAAAGAAACTAGGAAGCTTGATGATGATGAATCCTTGAAGCTTAATGCTTTTTCTCCCAATCTTCTCTTCCTCCTCTTCACTTGTGTTTTTGGAGCCAAGAGCCTCCTTGGGCCTGCTCTAGAAGTCCTCTAAAACTAACCCTAAAAGTTGTATTTATAGTGCCCCCAAATAAAATAAACAAAAAAGTTTTTGAGACAAAAAAATAATTGGAAAGATAAGTCTATCTCGACATGGCCATGCACATGACCTGTGTTGGTCATGCGCATGACTATCTCAGGTGCAAGAAGGCTAAAACACCTGTAGGTCATGGGCATGACCCGCTCTGGTCATGTGCATGACTTGTTCAGGCTCCTTTTCTTCATTCATCCTTACATCCTTTTGCTTGTTTGTTGCTTTCCTTCCATTCTTATTCCTTTTAAGCCACTTTTCATCAATTCTTTGGTCTATAAACAAGATGTTCAAGGAGTGAGGAAAATCATGCCAAAATACATCAAAAAGAACACAATTAAGCTCAATTTTGCATAGAATTAAAAGCCCTACAAGTGCATAAAATGCACTTGTCTCACATAAATCCCCTAAACAATAGTACATCTGCAAGCAACAAGTATGAAAACACAGAAATGTTAAAGACAATTAAAACTAGTTGAATTTGCTCGTCTAGTAGATGAACATAACAGAACAAAAAGCTCAGGTTATTGGCCTTAAAATGGTACAGCCGATGTACAAGACATGTTTTCCAGTTATTTTTATCAGGTTCATAAAGATAAAGGCCAACTTCTCTTATGTTTGATGTTTCTACATTCTTTGTAGTACGGAAGTTGTCGACATTGACTCACTCACTCAATCTCTCTCTCTTATCCGTTTGGATTGTCTTTTTTTGTATTTCTGTTTTTGATTTGAATGTGGTGATGCAGGATCTTCATGTCCAAAATATTAAAAAGTGGATGTAATTAATTAAAAATGTATTCATAGTTATGGCTAAACTGATTAGTTAATGATCGGTCGTTAGCAAATCACAAAATAATCCCCACAATTTCCTAACTAAGTAGATAGAGCAAGCAGGGGTTGAATCCCACAGAGAAGGGGAATAGACTTATCCAAAGATAAATCCTCTCTAAGAATCACTCAAACATGGGATTAAAAATAGCAATTATAAAGAAGAACAATTAAACTAAAAATAAAGCAAACTAAATTAAATCTAAACTGTGGCAATTACTAAAGAAAACAATAATAAGAAAGCATACTTCTCTCCAATGGTAGAAATCAATCAATTTAACTATGGATCCTTGATCTAAAAGATGAATTTAATATTTTATTCTCAATTAAATAATTGGTCTAGAGACGAATCCCTAACATGTATATTAGATAAAGCTCTTGATCCAGTGTGAATTATCCCTTTAATTCTTAAACAATTAATTTCTGATCCAGTTTATTAATTGTCAAGAATAAAACATTAAGAACAGTTATTTTCACACATGCATAACAAGTACAATAAAACTTATTTGAATAAGGTTTATTAATCCCTCGGAAGGAAGATCCTTCGCTTCCAATTGTTACCAAACAATAAACTCCAAGATTCTTCAAAGCTTGATTTAACAATAGATCTATCCAATTATATCAATAGCGGCCGTCTAAATCAACAATCATCAAGATCATAAAATAAAACAAAGATTAGCAAACTATCAACCAAGAACAAATGGATTCGGATTCCCTTCAATACACCTATTGTCCAATGATTTCCAATAGACCCTTAAATAATTGACACCTGTTAAAATTTGATTGAATGGTTGAGATTAAATGATTGCCTAACCCCTATTTCACATTGTAATCTCTCTCTTTTTTTTCCCTCAGTCCATCTCTCTCTTTTTTTCTTTCTCAGTACATCTCCTTCAAATCTTTCGTACCTTCTTAGAAGTTACAATCAAAAGAAAAAAAATAACAGGAACTTTACAACCGGAAAAATAAGTTGAAAAAGAGGGGGATATCCCATCTGGAATTAGGGGATCAAAAGCTATGAAGGCGTTCCTCAAGATTAAAAGGGTTGAAACTTGGAATTAAATTCTTCTATAATCTCAAATATATCCCATATGGCTATGGGATTGTAATAGATTTTTTTGGCTGTCTTAGTCCACTACGACAATGCTTGAACTCTAGTATTTAGAAGAAATAGAAGAAAGAATGAAGAAAACTGTTGAAAGAAAATAAGAAAAAAGAAGAGATCGTTTCTCAACTTCTCTTTGTTAGCATTTTTTTTTCATGGTGTTACAGCTATGTTTTTTTTTTTTTTCCCGTTTGATTGCTGGACAGGAAGGTAGAAAGGTTTAGAGAAGATGTGAGAAATTAAGGTGAGATAACGTGTAAAAGTAGGGTAATGTAATCTTTTAATCTCAACCATTCAATCAAATTTTAATAGGTGTCAATCATCTAAGGGTGTATTGGAAATCATTGGACAATATGTATATTGGAGGGGAGTCGAACCCAAAACAAATATCAAATTATAAGTACACAAATCTCACTATAATTAATTGATTGAATTCACCAAAGGATAAGAAGTATTAAGAATTTAGCTACTCATGTATTTGGAAAAATCCATGAGAAGCATAAGAAAACTTACAGAGTTGAAGGGCCGAAATCCTTCTTTAGCAAATCCTAAAGATATCGCACCCCTCTTCTTCAAGAAGGGGTGTCGACACTCTTAGCTAAAACTAGAAGAAAAACTAGAGAAAAATAGATGAAAAGAAAGATTGTAAATTGTATCTAGTTGTGTTCTCTAGGGTTAACATAAGGGTATTTATAGGGGACTAATTAGACTCCATATATACTTAGGATTAGTCTAGGACGGTTTAAGTTCCTCACTTGGTCTCCAAGTTGGCTTAAAAGTCTTCCTTGGGCTGACTTAGAGTAAAAATTGGTCTTCAGGAAAATTCTGGAACAGATCAGCAACTTTGACATCAATTTTTGAATTGAAGATGGCAGAACTAGGCTTTGGGTTTCAAAGAAAAGTTGTAGATCTCAGAGTTCTCTTTCCAACGCATATTCACACGCATTATTTAGAGGTCTGAGTCAAAAGTTATGCACTTTTTACCGAGAATGCGCAGAATCCTAATCCAACTAGGACTAGTATTGCGGGAATTGAATATTTCCTAGGCTTGTGCGGCACAGATTGGGGCAAAACCGACCCAAAGTGGTCTCAGCTGGGCTGGTTATTCTCCAATGTAAAATACTCATAATTCCATGTTTTCAAGGCTTCTCCATAGCATGTTTTTATTCCTTCGCGATTTAAACTCAATCCTTAGTTCTTTTTCCTTGAAATCTTCCTTCATTGCTCTTCATGACTTGAATAAATCTTCAACCACGAACTTCGAATCTCCAAATCTTCATTCAAAATTGTTAAGTCTATATTTGTGACAAAAGTCATCAAAATAGCTCTAAAAATAGTGAAAAACAACAAGTTTCCACTTTTCTTCTCTTCAAGACTTAAAAACACAAATACTTGCAAAATAGGGTTAATTCACACATAAAAGTACCCAAAAGTATAGGAAAATGATCATAAAAATAAAGTTGATTTTGACTTGATCAGTTAAAATACCAAAAAATTGTCCCAAAGAAATGATTTCTCAAATTGAGCCAACACAAAGACACCATTTGCAAATGCCTCAACTGTTCTATTGTGTTGTTTAGCTGCTTGAGATACAATTTGTTTGAATTTTGCCTTGTATTTGACATCAACGCCTGATATAGATTGTTAGCAGTTTTCTAAAGTTACAATTTGCCTGATAAAATTCTAAATTTTTGCATTAAATCTTGATTCTGCTCATTTGCTGCTGCCTGTTACTATGACTTAATTAGTTCCATAAATCTTGACTGCATTTTGTTCCGGCTAAGGCCTAAGGCCTCTGTTCTGATTTCATTTAATAGTATATCAAGATCATTTATTCTGGTCTGATTTATTTGGAGAGGACATGGCTTCCTTGATAATTTTTCCTAACATTTGGCTTGTAATTTGCTACAGGAAATCAGAAATTGACTGCAATTGGAGTAAAAGTGGCTAAGTGGAAAACTACTAAACTCCCAAGGCTTGAAAGGTTCGGAATTGCATACATAAATGGATCATTATTTTAGAATAATGTTTATGTGTGGATTTGCAATTGATTTTGTTGAATTACATACATAATTGATCATATATAATTTATGCAAAGCTGTTTATCAATGTGTTTCTAATTTAGTGCTATAATTGTTATACTTTTTTAGGAGGACCCTCAAAATCGGACTGCAAGTGGTAGTGGCAGTGGCGGTGGCGGTAATCTTTTTTGTTAGTACATCAATTTCCAGTGCACAATCATACTGTGGTAAAAACTTAGATTATCTTTTATTCTTTTGATACCTTTATTTCATTTGTGTTGATGGATCACTTGAACAATAGCTACATTTAGGTGTCTTTCTCTGTATAGAACACTATATTTAATGTTGCAAAACCTTATGGTGATATTAATACTTCAACTTCATTCCAGTTTAATGTAGATAATTTTTTTTACAAATATTTATCTTGTTGAGGTCAATTTGAGTTATTTATATTTTCTATATGTCGTATTCATATCAGAATACCATTCAAATTGACATTCCAGGATTTGAAAGAAAATTTTCACCAAAACAAAAAAAACAAAAAAAAATAATTTTACACAAAATATAAAAAATTCTACTACAAATATGGCATAGCGGCGTTTCTAGTACACAAACGCCTCTATATTAGGGCGTTTGTCCTGAAGAAAACGCTGCAATACATAAGCTAAGAAAACCACAAATACAAATAGCATGGCGGCGTTTCCAGTATAGAGACGCCATAATTCATTAGCGGCGTTTCCTAATATAAACTCTGCTACGGATCGTGACATCCAATTTAGCAACGTTTCTTACAGCGTTGTCGCAAAACGCTGTGAGGCACTGTAGCAATGTTATACGAAAAAAGAAAACGCTGCAATTGGGCTGTTTTGTGGCAGTGAATGAACAAGACCTTGGAGATGCCATATACCAAAAGAATACTATTAGACAAATATAGGAAATCAACAGTCAAGATCAAGAATAGAGGTAAGGAAACCCACTACCAAGAAATCAATCGAAGATGTAGGGAAAGGAAAGCTTGAATTAAAGTGCATGTGGGCAAGTGAAAAGTGAGGTTCTGACAAAAAGAAAGTTAAATGTGAAGGAAGTGTTTATTGAGGTTCTAACAAAGGATTTCAGGGTGTTGATTTGAAGTCAAAAATGGTTCTTTCGCGTTCACCTTACAGCTGGATTTAAGGATTCAAGTTTAGTGCCATTTTGCTTCAATTGTTGTTGATTTGCTTCTACTTTCATGTTTTGTTCATGCTTATATGCTTGTACTATAACCCCTTTTTTCTTTGATGAAATTTATTGTCTCGGTACAACAAAAAAAGATATAACAAATATTAAAGGTTTCCATCGAAAAAAAAAGGATTAAAGGTTGTGGCTAAATTTGGAAAGCACTAATTATAGACATTGAAAATATTATTTGAATTTCTTTTCATTTTATTGAGATTTTGTTTTTGTCGAAACTGCTAGGATTTTAGCCTCAAATCCTAATTAGATTTGGATTGAGATATTTTAGAGAGTTTTGACTGGTGGACAAGAATTCTAACAGAAAAGGGATTCTTGGAGTCTAAGTTTGTGTTAGTATAAAAATCCAGTTTATGTTTAAGTTTTTTGTGTGTGAGAGAGATTAGATTGGGTTGAGAATTAGTTATGTTATTGTGAGGGAAACACCCATGAGTTTTGGATTGATTAGATTGAGAGTTTGCTAGTGAAATTTTTATGATTAGTGATTGTAATTAATTAATTTGATAGTGGAGATTTGTGGCATACGTCCACAAGAAAATTTTCTTTGTTGTTTCCGCTTTAATCATTTGTTTGGTTAATTCCTGGATATTCGACGTTACAACAAGAAGTATCAGAGCTTGGTTGATTAGAGATGACAGAAATCAGCAGCAGATCAGCTTTGAAGTTTGAGATTGAGCTGTTCAATGAGATGAATAGTTTCAAATGTGGCAGAATATGATAACAGATGTGTTAGTACAACAATGATTTGGAGATGCGCTTGAAGCTAATAAGCCTTTAGCGGTGAGAATAGGTGGAGAGATATTCAACGAAAAGCGGTAAGTACAATTCATTTGTCTTTTGCTACTGAATTTAATATGATTTGTTAGATTTGAAAACCCCAAAGGAGTTGATGGATAAGTTGGAGTCGATTTATATGTTAAAATTAATTACTAACATGTTGTGTTTAAAGAAAGAATTATATATTTGGATTGAAGATGAAGGTGGGAGCAAGTTTAAGGGCGCACCTAAACAAATTCAATAGATTGGTTACTCAGTTGGCAAGTGTGGGTAAATTAATGAAAGAGGTTGATAAAGCAGTTTTCTTGATTGATTTTCTTACTTACTAGAGCTTTGATGGTTAGTAAGACAACTCTGAGCTTGCAAGATGTGACTTCAGCAATTTTAGAGTATGATAGATTAAAAGAAACTTAAAAGAAAGACAAAGAGAATAGTACTCTAATGATGGATCGTGGAAGAACTAATGGAAAAGGTTATACTGGTGTAAGATCGAGGGGTAGATTCAATGAAAGAGGAAGATCAAGTTCGAGGCCAAGGATAGACATGAGTAGCAAGGAGTGCTATTATTGTCATGAGATGGGGCACATAGAAGCCTAATGCAAGAAGTTAATGGAATATTTGGGGGAATTCATGAAATCTAAAGAGAAGAATATGGGTAGTGTTAGTGTTGCCTCTGTTGATAATGAGGAATATTGTGAACAAGATGTTGTTTTAATGGTGTAAGAAGAAAATAAAGACACTAGAGATATGTGGGTGTTTGATTCTGCTTGTTCTGAACATATTTGCACAAAGAAAGAACGATTTCTAAAACTTGAGAAGTGTGATAAGTCTGTTTACATGGCTAATAATGGTGAAGAAAGAATTGAGGGCATTGGTAGTGTGAAACTTCGTTTGCATGATGGTAGTGTCAAGATGCTTGGGAATGTGAGGTATGTTCCAAACTTTACAAGGAACTTGATTATTTCGATTGGAAAGCTGGATAGCTTGGGTTATGGATATTCTTGTCAAAATGGAGGCTAGAAGATCACCAAAGTTTCGATGATTGTGATGAAATGAGTGAAGAATTCTAAGAATTTGTATAAGTTGATTGGAAGCACAATTAGAGGAGATGGATTGGTATCTTCACAGCAAATCGAGAAGAAGGATGTGGATTTGCCAACAAAGAAGAAAGTTACTTTTGTGGATTTGGTAAAAGCAGGGGTAGATGTATTCATGTTTGAGGGTGGGCACGTGCCCACCCTCAATCCAGTAATTTCTTTATATTTAGCATGCAAATTTGTATAGTGCCCACCCTTACTTGATTACTGGTGCCCACCCTCAATTAATCAACTCATCAAAGTGATCATAAATTATAATCCATTAGCCATTTCTTTTCATGTTTAAGCCCGTAGAGAAGGCCCACGAATGAGATCTAAAAGAGAATAATTACAAGATTTAACTTTAATGATATCTTTTCTAAAGACAGCAATTACAAGATTTAACTATTTAACTTTTTTTTTGTGAAACAAGATTTAACTTTTTAATGATATCTTTTCTTTTTCTTTATAAGTTCATCTTATTCAAGTCAGGTTGACCACTATAAGGTAAAGTTCTCCATTTTTTTTTCATTCGTAAGACTCGAATTTGAAGTCTTGGTTAAAGTAAATAAGTGCCGAATTTTTTTATTACTTTTAGTAATAATTTTTTTAAAATCAATTTATAAAGATATTGTGCCCACCCTGAAAAATATTTCTAGATCCGCCACTGGGTAAAAGGGTGGAGCAATTAAGCTATGATGTTTGAGTCAAAGGTGGAGATTGTTGGGATTTTTGCCTCAAATCTAAATTAGATTTGAATTGGGATTTTTTAGAGATTTTGATTGGTGGACACGAATACTAATAAAAAGGGATTTTGTATAGTCTAAACTTGTGTTAGTATAAATAAGCAATTTATGTTTAGGTTTTTTTGTGTGTAAGAGACATTAGATTGGGTTGAGAAATAGCTATGTTGTTATGAGAGAATCACCCATGAGTTTTGGGTTGATTAGATTGAGAGTTTGCTAGTGAGATTGTTATGATTGGTGATTGTAATTGATTAATTTGATAGTGGAGATTTATGACATAGATCCACAAGAAAATTTTCTTTGTTATTTCCACTTTAATTATTTGTTTGGTTAATTTCTGAGATATCCGAAGTTACAACGAAAACATGATTAATATATAGCAAAAGTTAAAGGTTTTTACAATTATCCAAAATAATGTTATAAACAAACGAGGGAATATCGTTAAGAGTTTGATACAAATCAATCATTTCCCTAGTATAATTGGCTAAACAATCAGTCGCTTGATTGACTTCCCTGAATGTGTGAATCATCCTGCAACTGGAGAAGCTTGCCATTAGTGACCTGCAATCAACAATAACAATTCCTAGCAATGCTCGTGCTCTTAATAAGGTGAAGAACACAAAGAGAATTAACTTTGATCAAAATCTCAGAAATCCCATTAGATTAGGCGAGCGGAAGTCCATCTCTGAATCCCAAAATTCAGCCTGAAGACTATTGCCAAGAGGAAAATTTTTATTGAGATTTAGAGCTAGCCTTCTTCAAGTTCTTTAATTAACTTTGTGTGGATCATATATTTTCAGATAGTAAATAAAGATTTATTAGTCAGAAACGGAAATATATAGTTTTCTTTTTGGTAGTACGGAAATATATAGTAGTTTCTCTTTTCAAAACCTAAAAAGGATCTATTTATATATATATATATATATATTATTCTTTGAAGTTTGAAGTTAAAAGATCAAAATGTCTTGCAATAGGTTGCACCACGTAACAACAAGTGGTTTGTCACTTATTCCACTTAAGTAAGTTAATCCGGGTTCAAGTCTTGTGAATGGAGAAAACCATTGTTTGAAGAGCTTTACCTCCATAGTAGGTCAACCCGGCTCGAACAAGATTAACTTGTAAATATACCAAAAAAAAAAAAGAAAAGGTGCACCACATTCGTCTAAGAACAAATTGTGAGGGGTATTTTGGTACTTTCATACTCGGTTTTCTTTGTTATTTCGATTGATGATTGACGGTGTTTTCGGGACTTTAGGAAAAAGTTACTATTTGCGGGATCCATTCTCCAGAAACAAATCATTTTTTTGGATTATTTATCAAATGATCCTCATACTTTTATGCTTTATGTTATTTAATCCTTTACAATTATGGGTTGGACGATTTAATGCGGTGGCGTTTTATTTTTGTTTTTTCGTTCTATTTGTCTGATCAAGGTGATTCAGTGTCTATTAAAAGGTAATTTCATCATCTACAACTTTCATGAAGAACTCAGAAGCCAATTTTAATGTTTTGATTCTAAAAGATGCTTCTTAAATTTTGTGGTCTCAATTGCCGGGTTATTTGATATCGTATAATTTTCGGCCCACTTGTCCGATTGAGGTTGTTCAAGTGTCGGTTAAAAAGTTACTGTGTGATTTACGACTTTTATGAAGGGCCCGAAAGCTGAATTTGGTTGACAAGTTTCATTAAGGGTTCAAAAGGGAATTTTTATGTTTCGTCTCTATAAACTAATCACTTTTTTTGCTAAATTAGTTATCTAATGATTCTCATACTTTTATGTTGTATGCTATTAAATCCTTTACGATTTCTATCTTAATCAATTTAACGCTTCAGTTTTAGTGTTGCATTTTTTGGTTTTATTTGTCCGGTTAAGGTGATTCAAGTGTTTATTGAAAGGGAATTTTATGATCTACAACTTTCATTAAGGACTCATCAAAAGCCATTTTTTATGTTTCAACTCGAAAAATGCTTCCGAAATTTTGTGGTTTCGATCGATGATCTATTTAATATCGTATAATTTTCGATCCAGATGTTCGATTAGAGTCATTCAAGTGTCGGTTTAAAGGTTGTTCCGTGATCTACGATTTTCAGAACTCGAACGCTGATTTTTATGTTTTATAGGTGGTTTCGATTGACAATTTATTTAATATCATTTAACTTTCGATCTGGATTGTTCCATGATTCACGACTTTCATGAAGGACTCAAAAGCTAATTTTTATTATGTCCGATTAAAGTTAGTCAAAGTGTAAGTTAAATGGTTATTCCATGATGTACGATTTTCATGAAGAACTCGAAAACTAAATGTTTATTTTAACAAAATTTATAAATTAAACAATTGAAAATTCAATTCCCGCAACGTTATCTGGGTCCTATAACTAGTATATGTTGGTCCCAAATGTGGTGCTAGAGGGGGGTGAATAGCCCACTTCGAAAAAAAATTTTCAAATTGATAATATGAACAAAGCAGAGATAATAAAAGTGCAATAAATAGATGTGATAGGGATGATAAATGCAACAGTGCACAGAGTAAATGAAGAAGGCAGAGGAGTATGTGAGAATGAATGGCAAGCAATAAAGACTTATAAAGGTAGTATAACTAAAAAGGATTATGAGAAGCTTACCTCGACACACGATTTATAGAGGTTCGGTCCACCCGACCTACGTCTTCTATCTTGACTCTTCCCAACCAAGGATTTTCACCAAATCCACTAATCCGATGTAGTTACGGGTCTACCAAGCCTTTATAACAACCAAGCTTTCCCCAAGCTTGAAACCACACCGAGCTAAAACCCTAGCTCGAACAAGTGCTCCCCGCATTCAATCACAATCAAATAAACAATGTTTGAAGTGTGTAAATTGATCCTAGATGATCGAAATACACAAGATAAGCGTTGGGCTATTTACAAGAAAAGAGTTAAGAACAAACTTGCTAAAACCAAGCAAAAACTAAGAGTAAGAGTGTTGTGCGGCTTGGGAGAGAATCTAGAGAGTTAATGCTTTCTTTAGACTTCTTGAATGCTCAAAACTTATTCCCAACAATCATTTCAAGCCTTAAATACAAATCTGTCAAAACTAGCCGTTGGAGCGCCGGTTTGAATTTAATCCCGTTATTTTGTCGTTTTCTGGCGCTGGCAAAAACTGTCTGATGATTGCTGTCAACCTTCTTTGGTCTCACTAAATTGAGCTTCCAAGTTGGTGGCACTGAAACTTGCTTCAACTAACTTCCTTCCGAATATTTCAGTCACTTCTTCATATGCATCTTTTTGTTCTAACTTTAGTCCCATTGAAATGACTTCACTATTGTAACTTGAACTAAGTCTTCTTCAATCTCAACTTGATTTATGCTTGACAGGGAGGACTACATCTAGCATGCTTATTCCGTGACTTTGAGCTTAGAAAGGATTTAGTTTGCGTATAACCATGAGTTGTATATGTCACTCAATTTGTTATTGCAAACTTAAGTAGTTTGGTCAATCTCACTAATTTAGGATATTTTATTATCATCAAAAATAAAAAACTATGGAGTCAACAATATATACTATAACTAGTATATACTATAGGTGCCCCTTCAAAATGTTATATGCAAAGTTTACTCTTGAGATAATACAGTTATATAACCATTAAACAATACCCTATCACCATAAATATATAATTAATTTTAGGATTTAACATGTAAAGTAGTTTCCATGATATCTGTAGTTAAAGTTAGTGATCGATATATATATAGTTCATATTTGATACTAGTAAACTCTAGGGTGGTCTGGCACAAAAAAAAAAAAAAAAACTCTTTGGTGGGCAACAATTAATTTTAAATTATGAAATTCGATTGCACTTATTGTTGTGGTCCCTGTGGCTCCCCTTTTTGAGGTGGCCGATCTAAAAATCAAAAGATTCGATTGTGGTTATATTCATTGCTGGATTGCTAAATATCGCCCCATTTTTGCTATTCACCGTCTCATTTTTAACGTTTTTTTACGCTTTTGCCCTTTGCTTCATTTTCTAATCTTGAAACTATCAGGAACGTAGAATAGCGTTAACGTGTTATATTTTGATGACGATTTAAGAAAAATGAACGATAACGTGTTGTATTTTGATGACGATTTCAGAAAAATGCAATTTTTGACGAATTTTAAGACTGATGACCCGTGCCGCCCCAAGAGGGCGGCTTACCATGGGCAGGCCGCCCCAAGAGGGCGGCTTCACCACAGTGGGGCGGCTTCACTATGAATAGGTCG
>AWWV01010138.1:0-13419 GCA_001974805.1 Corchorus capsularis | reverse complement strand
ACCAGGGCGGCCTGCCCATGGTGAAGCCGCCCGAATGGGGAGGCTTCGCCGTGGTTGAGCCTCCCTAGTGGGGAGGCTCCGCCGTGGCTGAGCCGTCCTAGTGGGGAGGCTCAGTGTAAAAGTGTAAAAAGGGTAAAATGTAAGGGCAAAAGTGTAAAAAATGAGGCGGTATTTAGCAAAACTATGGCGATATTTAGCAACCCCCTATTCATTGTTAGAGAAGCTTTGGAGAGGAAGGGAACTCCAATGTGAATTGGCTAAGCAGCCAATAAATATATTCATGTACCTAGCTAACTCTTGTACATGTCTTTGTACCCTTAAAGCATCAACCTGATGGCTTAATTAATCAATTATCATTTTATGCTAATAAAAGAAAATGACTTCTTCGAGAATGACCAAAGTGATAAAGATTTGCATTTGTGATGGAAGATAGCATGAGCATAACTATACATATATGGTTGAGGGGCCATGGCCTCCAAAAAATTTACAGTGTTTATATATTTATTATATAAATAGTTTTATGTAAGTCTTTTAGATTTATAGATACAATATTGAATATTCCTCCAAAAATCATCAATGGCCCCCTAAAATTCTATAATGGTTATATAGAGACAACATGATTATTCTCGATTTATGAACTAAATATGGTTTGTAAGAATATTAAGTTTGAAATGTAAAACCAATAATTCTAACAAGATGTACTAGTACTATGTATTTGTAATGGATCAGGCTCCTCCCCACTCCTCAGTCTATCTCAAGATGTTGCCATGTGTCTTTATTGAAAATTGATGGTGATTAAGGCAACACACTATTCCAAAAGAAAAATTGTGAAACACTGGTGATTTGCTTTGTCTTTGTTTTTTTTCAAACTCAAATACAACTTCAACGCCGCGCTACCCATCAGTGCCAACACCATCATCGCTGCCCACAATCACAAGATGCAAAGTTCTCATAGACTTGCCAAGTCCGTGGCTCTTCCTTAAAACAATCTGTTCCATTCTTTTGAAACACACCCATCTAAGTTTTATAAGAATCTATTAAAACAATGTAAAAGATGATCCTTTAGAAGGAAATTTTTCTATTTCTTTTAATTTATTTTATTACAAAAGAGTTATTTATTAGCCAATTTCTCTCTTTTTTTTCCCTCTAACTCTATAAAAGTTACGGGGAATTAAGCTAATTTACCCAAATGAAAGTTTGAAATTCTGAAACTTAACAAGTCTAATCTACAACAAGAATAGGGAAAGAAGAAAAAAAACTACTGCAGAAATGAAGAGAAGAACATTAACAGATTGAAAAGAGCCGTGCTTTTCACCGTAACCACTCGATCCCAAAACTACCCAGACTTGTGTCTTGATAGGCTACTCTCTATTTTGGTGTACTAAATTAATATTATCCATTGATTGTATAAATAGCCAGGTGTCAACATCTTGAGATAGACTGGCCTCTCCTAGAGAGACGCCCGATCTATTTGTAATAAGAACAATAAAATATGTATGTGTAAGACATTTATTCATGTATGCATATTGGCCCCTAACATGGAAATCCCGGTTCGGTCATTAGAAGCTAGTCGGGTTCGAGCCTTCATAGACCTCTTGGTAAGCAATCTGTAAGCTCGAAAAATCTACATATGAAAGTCTAATGGATCCCTAAATTCTCAAAGGGGTTGATGACTTACCCTGAACTTAGTAATGGATAACTTCTCATGCTCTTAAAGTTTATAATTCATAAAAAAAAATGTCTTGTCATAGAATCTTACAAAATCCATTGTGACCCGTGTTATTAATTAGCTAAATTGATAGGTTAGTGGTGTATCCTTTTTATATTTTTGTTGGGGTTGTTTGTTTGAGATCTTATCGAGTCTCACATAATGTAAGTTTAGCTAGCTTATTATACATAATTTTTGTTAGTAGTTTGTGGGTTGGATTTATTTAAAAAAATCAATAAATAAGCTAGCATAAAATTCGAAAAAAAAGACACACACACACAAGCATGAGGAGACTCAATATTAATTACTAAGATTTTAAACCCCCTCCTTAATACAAAGTCGATTGCTGCTAGCTTCAATTTTTCTTTTTAAATACTAGGTCTGTAGTATTTGGTAATCACATTGAGACTTGACCAGTTTGGAGTCAAATCATGTAGGTTCCCAAATGGAGGAAAGCTCTCTAGCACCTGTTTTCTTCATTCAGAAGTGTCAATGTAAGATTCCAAATGAACATTGAGTTCCTTACACTCAACCCAACATTTTGTTGGTATTTATGCTAGCTTCATTGGTTTATTAATAAATAATTAACTGTTTGAAGCATATAGATTATTATAGCATTTAAAGTCATAGTCACCGACTAAAGGGCAAAGAGACAGCGAATTAGTAAGGTTGTAGTAAAAAAAAAATACAAAAGAAGGTTTGTAGTCGATTTTGTTTGGTTAAGAAGCATACAATATTAAAAAAATTCATTACAATCAAATATCTTTATACACTTAGACATTCAATAAAATATTCACAAAATAAATCACTATCTTAATGAAGATAACAAACTAATAAATTCCAACAAAACCCTGAACGCATAAGGTGTCACAAAATCCATTCGGTGAGATTTAAATTTGAAATCATTAGGGAATGCACCTACCATTGAACTAAAGTATAGGTGCAATCTTAATTAATACCAAGTAACTTTTGATTTTAATTAAATATTAAATATATTATAGAATAAGAAAAATTGCATATTGGAACGTTCCAAGTTGGGTGTACACTCGAACATGTACACATCATGTCGCAGGGATCTTAACTTTTTGGATGAATGCATATGGCCCTTTCTTTGACTTTTTTCTTTTAAAGGTTTGTTCTTCATGCCTTGATTAATCTTTGACTACTAATAAAAGATTAATATAAGGAGGGGGGGGGGGGGGGCTAATTTATATCACATTTTTTCATCCCCTTAGAAACTAGAAATAAATTAACAAGCGAGTAATTAAAACAAAATAAAATATGGATTTGTTTAAAGAAATAATAATATGATTAATTAGGTAGATGACTGAATTTTATACAAAATCATCCTAAAATCATTAATTTGGTAAATATATATCGAGGCATGTGATTGTTGATTTTGCCTAATTAGGAATGCACGGACAACCAACGGACCAGTTTTTTAGCAATTACTATACCTTAGGCGAAAGGGTCCCCCAAAGCCTCAGCCGAAATTAGGAGATGCATGCATATATGCTATAAATTGCCATGCAAGGCAACGAGATCAACATTAAATAAATAAATCTATGGTAGCCTTTTTCGTGAATCAAATCTTCCTCTTTGATTTTTTACAGCAAAAGCTTTGATAAATTAGTAATTTGTTATAAACGTTGGTTGCAGATCTCTTTGAATGATATATTAACTTTTTTTTAATATATATATATATATAAGTCCTAACACTTCAAATTTTTTTTTTAAAAGAAGCTTAACCCCTCGTTCGCGTTGGATGGTGTAAAAATGAAATTAAGTAATTGAAATTACACAAATTCCACACTCGGATTATATACGACCTTAAAATTGTTTAAATCTAGTTGACCTTGACTCCTGATAACAACTCGTTATATACGACTTTGACTTTGTAAGAATAGTATAGTTATTGTTATTTGTTAATGTTAATGTCAAAGTTTTATTTTAATACGTAGTAATTAACTAGTAAGAATTAGAAATTTAATATTTTCACATACTTGTTGCAGTACTAATTAAGGTTATAAAACAACAGTTGAATTTTTTTCTAAAATGCGGTAGTCAAATTTAAATTATTTTGGTCACAAAGTCAAATTTAAATTCTAGTGTATATTTTTTATGCTAATAATTAATTAAGGCCAACAGTCTGGTTTAATGTTTATCATATTGATGAAAATAAATACTTGGTCAATCCGTACATATATACGGGATGGAAATTTGAAACAATTAAGGAAAAAGCTGAGAGCATCTGTCTTACTATCCTCGACAAACCATATCCACTTTCAATTTTGAATCTTAAAATCAAAAGAAATTAAAGAATTGAAAAGTATTATCGGCTATCCATATTCATATTTAATGATCCAAAAGTATGAATCATATTATTCTAAGCAATGACGTATTCGGAAATTCTTTCCACCACGATCAAAACTCAAGAGCTATACATTTTTTTTTAAAAAAACTCAAGAGCTATACATTAGCATGAAATATATTATTTAAAAAAAGCATATCATATTATTGAACATTTTATTGTTCTTTATGATTTGAGTTTGAGATATTAATATCTCTTTCAAGTCGAGATCTAGAGTCTGAAAAATTAAAATCTCCCAACAAATACGTTTTCAGAACATTAAATTTATATTCTTAACTTTTTACTCTGGTTGAAATGGATGCCATTTACTATAATCACCTATCGGTAGTATATCTAACTTGCATACTTAATGAAAGTATGGTACTTATTATTTTTTTTTTTGAAAGACAAATTTTATTAATACCAAGACAAGTGATTAAGAATCACTACGTAAATATGAGCAATCACGAAACAATGCTATCCACAAAAGGACAAAGAAAAAGATACACCTGAATAATGAATGACGTACAAAAAACCATGAAACAATTAACACCATAAGCTAATCCTAAATAAGTAAACCAATCTCAAGCACTCACCAATTAAATTGCAACAAAACAATCACCACTAACCATCTTCTTCCATATCCATTAATTTATTTAAAATAAAGCTATCATCACCATAAAAAAAATGCCCAAGATTTTCCCAACTTCTAAGTTTGCTTGGGCTTCCTTCATCAAGATACGATTTCGATTACGGAAATTATTATCTGAAAGAGAATCATTGACTGCTTCCCCTTTTTATTGCTTTAATTTCTGTGACTTTGCTCTTTGTAACTTAAGCTTCTTATTTAACTTACCTTTCTTATTTTTCTCCAACAGATTACTAAACCAATCTTCCTCAATGTCTTCTTCAATTTCCTCCAAATCTCTGCTCTTCCTTCCACTACCCTTCATTCTTTGGCTAGGAGTCTGCTTATCATTGAGAATATTATCATCATTTAACCCATCCTTGTCACCATCAAATCCCACTAACTCATCAACATCTTCATGCTCTTTTAAATTTCCATCAAACTGAGTATTAGAAGTAGCTTCAATATTTGGTATTGCAAAACAATTTCAAAATATTTTTGCCTATCGTCATTGGGAAGCTCAGTATTAGAACTAGAAACAACAACCTGATTAGGAGAATCAACTTCAAGATGTTGCCTATCAACATTATGATGCTCAAAATTGGAATTCGAATCAGAAACTTGATAAAGTGAATCAGCTTCAAGATGTTGCAAATCACCATCGGAAAACTTAGTATTTCAATTCAAAACAGGAAACTGGCCAGGTGAATAAACTTCAAGTTTTTGCCTAACACCATCAGAAAACTCATTATTTGAATTCGAATTAGCATCTTGAGAAGCAGAGTTACCACTGGGATAAGAATTAGCAAATCCAATTCTGCAGTTACCATAGCAGTTACTGAAGGAAAAAGTTTCAACTAAGAATTTAATGGTGAAAACTTCACTGGCAATAGAAACGTTGATCTCATCCGGAATGTTGAACTTATTTTTAATTAGCACAAGAACTCTACTTGTATTCATAAACTTATTCTTAGTAGTAACTTCATCCAAAGTAACCACCTCACCCATAAACCACCAATAGAGAAGAAAAAATCTCTATTCCATGCATGAAGAGGAATTTCAGAAATGTTCAACCAAAATAATTTTGACTGACAAACATCATTCGCCTTCCAAGGACTAACATAGACAAACCAATTTAGCAACCACTCATGATCTAAATCAAGGGCCAACAGCATCTCTTCCTTACTTTCAAAAGTAATAAGAACCATATCACCTCCCATAATGGTGACAGAAACTTTGGTGGAAAGGCCTTCAGAAAGAAGCTGATCATCAATACCATTAATCGTATCTGGAAATCTGACAATACCAACTGCAATTCTCTGCAGTCTATCAATATCACTTTGTTCAAGATTATAGCTAAGAGAAATTGAATTTTTTGCAGCACCTTTACCTTCAACTTGATCTTGTTTCTGAGAATTAACCTGCAACGCTTTATCTCCACCAATCCCCTAGATGTCTTGTGAGATTGAAATTTCCTACAATTTATTAGGTTCTTGATTCTTGTTCAAACCTTTAACTTCAATATTCCCTCTTTCATCATGAACACGATTGCTTTGGATATGTGAATCCGAGCCACTTCGACCTCTAGCCTTGAAACATCTGATTTTGAAACTACCAATCCATATTTGATTGAGATAATATGAAATCCATTCCACATCAAAACAGTTTAGGAATCTCACAAAACCAAATTTCTGCCATTTTTGAATTTCCTTTAGCAGGAATAAAAACATCAATAACCTCTCCATAACGATAAAAAAAACATCCCAAAAATGCCAAGCTTTCCAAGGTTCAGGAAAATTAGAAGTAAAAAGAGACGCTCATAGAATCAAACTCACCCTGGAAATGCTTATGAAAACCACATGAAGCACAATGCCAATAGGAATTTGAAGATCTCTAACGATTCATCTTCAATCATTTTAATCCAAGAATTTATGCTTACTCATGAAAGCCACAGAGGTAGAATATATATATATATATATATATATATATATATATGGAAGAGCTAGCTGCCAATCCTCCGCCCCCCAAACCCTTCTGTCTCTGCCTCTTACACACCCACCACTTGTATATATATATATATATATATGCAACACCTCCTCGCTCTGGTTTCTGCAGAATACTTTAAAAGCGACAAATATATATATATATATATATATATATGCAACACCTCCTCGCTCTGGTTTCTACAGAATACTTTAAAAGCGACAAAAAATGTGAGTGATTCGAGAATCTCCTTGATTAACCCATAAATCATAAAGTAAAATCATTACAAATATGATGAAACCTCTCTTCAAACCGACTGACAAACTGACTTGACTCTAACTCAAAAAACTGACTCGAGGTACTCAAAAACTCAATAAATCTAGTGAGAGATCATTCTAAACAAAGAAAAATAGTACAGAAAACGAATATATTAAGTCAACCTCTTCCTCCCCTTAACCGAAATAATCAAGAGGAGGAGGAGTAACGAAGATCTAGAAAAAAAAAAACCTAAAAACTTTAGAAAATCTTTGTGTTTCTATAGTTAACACAATCTTTAAATAAGAAAAGTTTAATGAATTCAATTTTTGGTCTGAGACCCTCAATTTTGATAATCACATCGAATCTTGATTAATTTAATACCGAATCATATCTCAAACCACGTAAAATTTTCTTAACACTTACTATATATTTTAAAACTTGAAATTGATCTAAATTAGGGTAAATTACAAATTTAGTCACTTAAGTTTATAAATTTGTATATTTTGGTCACTCAACCCTTAATCCATAGTCCCGAGTCTCGACCAATAAAATTGTGACAAGTCAAAATTATTTCTAAAATTTAAACAAAAATTTAGCACCAGATTTAGCCCAAAGTTTCACCAGATGAGATTTACAAGATAAGTTTCTAAATTTAGTACATCAATTTGGTAGGGTTTTAGTAATTGTATGAAAAAAAAATGAATTGTCACAATCTTATTGGTCGGGATCATAGATGATGTGGTGAAACTGGTCCATGCAATAATTTCTCGACATGATGATATGGTATGAAAATGTCATCAAACATGCCACGTGTCATAGCCAAATCATTATGCTAAATGATTGAGTGACCAGAATATTGAATATTATAAATATATGTGACCAAAATGTCACTTTTTATAGTTATATGACCAAAACAGAAACTCAATTTGTTTATACCTCAATTTACACTTGAGGGTAAATATGTCTTTGACTATGTTAGATCAAGATGAGTCGCTCAGATTCAATCTAAAATTCTAAGTTTAGTCGGATTTGGTGCCACCATAATCATAAGTCAAGTAGGAAAAGAATTTATTTTCCTATTATTTCCTATTAATTGGGCCGAATTTTAGGAATAATTATTGAATAATAATAATTATGAAAAAATTATTATCATCTCAATAATAATGGTCAGGAAAGGATTAAAGTCGTCTCACACGATCTTTATGTTCAATGAAGACTTAATTCTTATGTGACAATCATCCTAATTTCATAAAAACACATAATGTCATGTCTAATTTAGATATGTGGAATGTTATTTAACACTTTGAAGCTTAGTCCCAACTGTCCATGCCCTAAATTCGATGGTTGTCGTATTAGGTCAACAAGCAATATACCTTGATGATCCTTGACTTCCATGGATCATTCTGGTAAAATTTCATCTCAATCCGACTTAGTATGAAAAACTTCTTCACGATTTTCAATTAAGGACAATTTGGTGTAAGAAACCAATTTCACCATGAAGAACATGTCGATTTCGACCAGAAATTTTCCTAAGGTCTTGTTATGGTAATCGAACCATGCTGGTGAAATTTGAGCTTAATCCGACCTCAGTTGTAACTTTTTCGCGGTTTTCAATTAAGGACACATGCTCGGAAAAGGTCAATTTGGAGCTCGACATGACATCATTTGCATAAAGTCATGTTAGTAATGTCATAATAGTTAAAGGCTAGTCAATTTCGTGCCTTGCCTATTTCGACCATTTTTTGGTAACTTTTGCAAGTCTTTCAATTAAGGACATATGGCTTTCCACCCCGATTTAGCCATTTTCTTATTTGATCTCTGTTTTGATCGAACCATGGGACAAGAATGGTTAAGTTATGTTCAATTTCATGGCTTATTGGTTCATGGTCGAAGTTAGGTTCGTTTTGGCTATTTCGTTGTCGAATCAAGTTACATTGCAAACACGAAGGAAGCCTGAGTCAAGATGAATTGCATCAAGATAGTGAAAGATGTGTGACGACCATTGTTTGATGAAGTCATGAAGGATAGTTGGCATTGAAAGTCATGTCAGAGTCTCTCAGTAATTTCCAAGAAGGTTCCTTGAATCGTCGGAGAAGGAAGTTAAAGCAAAGAAGTCAAGTCAGATTGCAGCATATACTTGTTGACTAAGTATACAGCAGACCATCGACCTCATCACCAAGCCCAAGCCGCCCCCTATAAATAGAGATCTCCTCCATCAGTTTTAACATGCTTCCACAGCTACACACTTGCTCCATGCAAAAACCTAAGCTCCGCACTTATTTTCTCTCAGGCTCCACGCCTTTTTTTGCAGCAACCCTGCAAAAATGTCTCTTTTTTCATCACGAGCCAGCCTCGTTCATCAATATTTCTCATTTTAATCTTGTATCCAGACATTAAAACAACTCTCTCCGAGTTTTTCCTCTCTTTCAATCTTGTCTCTAGACGTTAAAACATTGTACACGTGTTTCTTTTTCATGAATAATAATCAGCTTGTTATTTCATTTTCTTTTCAACAATCAAACTTTTGAAACATTTACTTTTGTGAATAAAATCTGGGATCTATGATTAAAATACTTCGATGTGACTTTGATACAGTTCCCGCAATTCACTAGTTCTAATTTATTTTTCGCTGCAACGCGCATCATTAACATGTTTCTACACCTCTTTGTCATTTTCGGCAAAATGACTGGCATACCCCGCACTGTCATATAAGGCTTCTGACAAGAAACTCTTCAAAAAGATTTTTTAAGTGACCATCAATTTAATTTACCCTATAAATTATTATATGCTAATAATTCTTTTCACTCAATGTTGATAAAGCTTTAAGAGATTAAATAGTGATAAAACACTCAACTCTTAGTTTAATTAATGGTTAAGATTGGATACCTAATGAACTTACGAATAATAAAGTACAAGTAGTAGTTAGAAGGTAGTAAAATTAAGGAGAAAATGGAAATCGAAATGGTAAAAGGGAGTGGTCGGTGAAAGCGCGGGGGGACATAGAAAATGAGAATTGAGAGGGATGAGAGCCAATGAGCCGTACCCGTAAGGCCATAAAAAAAAAATACTACGTAATGGTAGAGCAGTCAAAAGGTCAAGAGTCAGCTTAAGAGCACGCCTACTAAGATTAAATATACAGGCAAAATCATAATCACTTGTTAATCTTTGACAAATCTAGTCTAGTCTTAATTAGGATTAAAATTATAATTATTGCATCATTATAAAAAGAAATTACATAAACTTAAACTGTGGGGTATGGGTTCTAGATTAATTTGATTCATTTGAAAAGAGAGAAAACTGACCAGAGATTAGAAGGAGGGGCCACAACCACAGTCCACAGGAGAGACACTTTTCGAGGAGATTTCCTTCCCACTCGTTTTTGTGTTTTTGTCCATTTTTGTACAACAGAACAGAATCCACAAAAAAAGCCATATTTAGCAGTATAAATAAGGCATCTGCATCTTTGTTATCAAACCCTTTGATCCCAAAAATATCATCCTGTCTTTAGCTTTCTGTGTGTCTCTCTCTCTGTCTCTCTGTGTGTGGTGATCAAATCTCATCCATTTACATATATATGCTTTTATTTTTGTCACTTTTTTAACTCTCAAAAACAATTGAAATTTGGGCACATTTTTGTGTGTTGCTGGGAAGGATAGGATCATAATAAAGAACATCAGAGAGATGAAGAAGAACAACGTTAACGGCGGCGCAGTTCAGGCTTCAAAACCTGATAGGAAAACCATTGAGAGAAACCGCAGAATTCAAATGAAATCTCTTTGCTTTAAGCTTGCTTCTCTTATTCCTCATCATCGCTTTAAATCCTCCAAGGTACTTCCTTTTTCCTCCATCACTGCTTTTATTATACCCAATATGATTCTGGGTTTTTTTTACTCCCTAAACATCTTCCTACCCTTTGTGTATACTTATTTCGTAGCAGTGAGCTCAAAATATATAATAATGTTTCAAAATCTCAAACATCCCAGGTTACGAATTTTAGAGTAGCATGTTTATGAGTTATGGCGGATCCCCATGTTGTTTTCCCCTCCCCTTAGTGTAATATTAACCATCTCTTCTAAATATGTGCAATTGAATGTTTGGCTATATATTGCATCCTATACTCCATATCCTATACTCCATATTCATAATGATTAAATTACTCTCATTTTCAACTAATTTTATATGAGTATAATTAGTTGACTCATATATATACTCCCTCCACAATATTTGTCGCTTTAAGAATGCATTAAAAGTTGGCAAATTTCAAAGAAAAATTCACTTAAAAAACTATATTATTCTTCAATTAAATTAGCAAAAAAAATAGCCCCACCTATATCATCTTCTGCTTCACTCACTACGTACCTTTGGAAGTGTGCTAGGCTTAGACAACTCATACATTATCCGTAACATGAAATAATTATATATTGTTCCCTTCTTTTAGATTATGGATACCCTTCATTTCCAAGATCCTTCCTTTCGCTGTCAACTTCCTGCATCCTTTATGTCTTTTTCTGGTTCTATATTATCTTACAGACGTGTGTGGGTACAACTTCCTTTTTATCGATTTCGCTGTAACAATGGAAACGAAATAAAGGACGAAGTGGTTCTGTCTTACTTCTATAAAATATCTCGTGTCTCTATTCATTTGTTCCCATTTCCTCTTTGTTCTATTTCTTCCACACGTCCTTCAAATTCACTAGGTCCTTTAATTATTAAGGATGTCCGTGATATATCATATGTGTTCCCCTGTGGCCCTGTCCATTAATTTTTTTTTGGCTCTACCTCATGACCTTGTATGTTGGAATTTTTTTTATGTTAGCCAACATTTTTGGTTGAAATTTGGAAAATAAATTATTAAACCAACCAATTTTGTTGCTTTATGGTTTGGGATTTATCAGGAAATTGTGTCACAACAAGATCAGCTTGATTTGGCAGCTGTATACATCAAGTATATGAGAGAAACGATAGAGAAATTGAAGGAGATGAAAGAGCAACTTATAAAGTCTATGGAAGGCAGCAACTGCATAATGAACAAAAATGGAACTGCAGCTGTTGGTCTAAGTTTTCCTGTGGTTGAATTAAGAGACTTGGGTTCGAGTATTGAAGTGATTTTGATTAGTGGGTTGAATAAAAACTTCATGTTATATGAAGCCATTAGCATTCTTGAGCAAGAAGGAGCTGAAGTTGTGAGTGCAAGCTTTTCCACTGTTGGTGGCAAGATTTTTCACACCCTTCATGCTCAGGTATTAGAAGAAAATCCCATATTGTTCTCGGTTTATTAGCCTTTTTACCCCTGAACTATGGGATCAATGACACTTTACCCCTAAATTGTAATCGAGAAAATTAGTCTCATGAACTTTCGAAATTCAGTACAATTTGCTTCCCATATCGGGGTAAATTGTATTAGATTAGAAAATTCACGGGTCTAATTGTACTCCTGATCAATTTAAAAATTTAAGAGCAAGTTGTCGCGTTTTCAAATTCATGAGGCAAAAATTTCTATAGTTCAAGAGGGCAAAAAAAGCTGATAAGCCGTTTATTTTCTTCTCCATTGCTAATAAGTCAAAATTAATCATTCTACAACTGTTGATTTCAGGTTAAGATTTCTAGAGTTGGTGTTGAGACTTCAAGGGTATATCAAAGATTGCAAGAACTGGTTAGCTTTTACTGAGGAAATAATCGAAGATTGATCAATAGTTGCCTCATTTGCTTGATTCAAGGGGAAATTATAGCAATGGTTATTTTTTGCGGGTCAAGAAAATTTGTAGGCGACAAGTCGTCGTGAAATCATCGATGGTATTAGCAAATAATATAGATGTAGACATATAGAAAGCAGCTAGAAAAGTTAAGGGTAGGACCATTTTGGTTTGGAAGCTTCCCCCGATGGGTTTTTGTTTTACTCTATAAAACCGTGTTTTCGCCTTTGGGCCTGGCCGAGGTACCCGTTAATTTGCTTGTACAGGAATTATATTAGTCAATCATATGTATGATCGATCAATGTGATCTATTTTGAGAATTAATAATAAATCATGATCATGATGAATTAAAATTTTCCTGATCTTTCTGGGTTGATTAATCATAAATTACTATGTTTCCACCAATCCTTGTTAGGTTAAATGAGAGAAACTTGATGTTTTCTATAAGAACACAATTAAAGATCTTGAATTCAAATTTGTCAATGATATTAGACGTAAATATTTTAATTAGTATTTTGGGTCAACTTGATCAAAACAATGGAGATCCAATATATTACTATTGAACAGGTTAATCTTAAAATATTAAGAGGTAATACTCTCCCTTCCCTTAATCCCATCTCGTCCATCTCAGGATTCGAACCCGAAACCTTCCACGAGAAACCCCAAACTTTAACCATTGGGGTATCCCCTTAGGGATGTTGATATGGTATGTATATTATGTTCACATTTATATGAGAAATGGCCAAACGGATAATAACTAATGTAAATATATATATATATATATATATATATATATACT